>JAJIBD010008036.1:0-31533 GCA_021461705.1 Cryptotis parvus
CACATTTGCAGTGAATGGAGACGTTGCTAGTGCCCACTAGCAAATTCATGAACAACAGGAAGACAAGTGACAAGTGATTTTATTCTTTCCTGGGTGATTTTTTTTTTAAATCTTTTACATTCTAATACCTAAACTATTTTACCTAGGGGCATATCCCATCCTTGGAGGTTTTTGTTAGGAAGATGAGTTCCCACAAAATGGGGCCCATTTAGGTGGGAAGGTTGAGGATTGGAGATGGGAGCAGGCAGGAGGGAAATGGAAAACTCTAGTGAAGACAAGTTGGTAGTAGTGGTGGGATAGATGCAGGAACATTGGTATGTCTAAAACTCAACATGAATAATTTGTAAATTATGGTGCTTCAATAAAATGTAAAAACACTATTAAGGCACTGTGACAAAGTTATTCATAGTTGAGTTTTAGACATACAATTTTTCCAATACCAATCCCATCACCAGGGTCAATTTCTCTCCATCAATATCCTCCAGCTCAACCCATCTTCTTTACAGGCACATTTTAATTTAAGTAATTTATTTATTTCTTGGGTTGAGGGTCACACCTGGCAGTGATCAGGGCTTACTCCTGATCAGGGATTTCTTCTGGCAGGGCTCTGGGGGACCATCAAGGGTGCTAGGGGGGAAAACATGGGTTGACTCCATGTAAGTAAGGCAAGTGCTCTATCCACAGCGCTATCTCTGAAAATAGCCCCAACAGGCAGAGTATTAAATTGGGTTGTTGTAGTTGAGAATATTATGCTTTTAGTTTTGTTGGTTCTGTGGTTCAGACATGTAGATATACCACACTATTACACCACCACTGATGGTGTATTATCCTGATGATTGTTACACCTGCCCCTTACCCATTACATGCCCCCTCTCCTGACCTATTCTTCGAATTTGTAGTTTATCTCTTTCAATTCCAATACAGTCACTTACCTTATGACTATATTGGAATTGAAATCCACTTACTATATGACTGATACCAATACAGTCATAAGGTAAGTGACTGTATTGTAATTTGTTGAATCAGAATAGAAGTTGATGAATATTAAATGGTGTATGTGTCAAACCAGCATTAACCTCTCAGCTTTAGCATAAGGATTGGGTCAATTGAGGTCCCTGAGTGTATGTTGCTTCCTCCCACACTCTGATGAGAATCACCCCCTGCAACTATATATGATATTGCTGCTGATTGAGTATATACTTATTTCATATATGTGCATAATATATATGTCTGTTTCTGTTTCTAGAGTCTCCTTTCTCTGTAGAACTGCAAATGCAAATTGACCCAAGGGCAAGTTTATAACTCTGCTATGAAATGGGTTCTCAATACTGAAATAAGAATGGCTATAGGGAAGAATCAGTAAATTTCTTCCCTGCAAACAACGGCTGAACCTCTTTCTAAATATCTGTTACTTCATCAGTGAATATTATTAAGTCTGTTGATTCCTTTTTTGTGATTAAATTTATCTATAAATATGGAGTGGGTTTTACCTTTAATCTTTTCAGAGGGTCTAACTTCACTGTTGTTAATATTCAGAGGAAAAGGCAAGGGAATAAATGAGGCACTGGGATATTTATTTATATCTATATTTGTGAAGCTTCAAATATATTATTCTTGGATAAATTGTCCAATATAGAGAACATTTTAGTTGGTAGCTAGATCCATTAGCTGCTACTGTGCACCAAATCATCCCATAACTCAGTGACTTAAAACAACAGGCATTTATTTTCATGAGTCTGTAGTTTAACTGAGTCGTGAAAATAGAGTCCTGTTGTTCATGGGTGGTTCTGTTCATCTGGGCCAGGCTTGGCTGAGCTCCTCTGGGCTTTAATCTCATGATATTGTGTTCAGATGGTGTAGTGGCTGTGTACTTCATGGTTTTAGAAGGTGTCAGCTAGGATGTCTCACTCATTACATCTTATAAGCTATACCAGACTTGTTGACATGGCAGAAACCAACATCCAAAAGTATGAGTGAAAACATGCAGAGTCTGAAAACCTAAATTTGGAATTGACAGTCTTCACACCCATTTTCCATTCTAACAGACAAAATAAATCTCTAGGCTAATCTACATTCAAGAGATTGGGGAATTAACTCTAATTCTTGGTAGGGTGAATTGAAAACTTGATATGTGAAAGGTATGATTCTAAGAAGTCACAAATTGAATCGTCAATAAAATCAATCTATAATAGTCATTATAAATACCCTTTAATATTTCTTGTTCCACAGTTTGTCTAGTCAAAGAAATCCAGATCGAGACTTAATGCTTATTAAAATAAGCCTCATTCATCATTAGATATGTTAATATCACATGCATTCCCTTCGTTTGTGTCATGAATGGAAAGTTCTAAAGATAAATAATCTCAAAAAACAGAGGTTGATCTAGACTGAGAGATCACAGAACCTTCCATGGAGGATATAGTAAGGCATTACATTCTGAATTATTGTTATGAAAAAAGTCTAAGGTATATGCAAAAGCTCTGAAGCAATCAAGAACATGGCCTTTGGGGGAACAGAAGGGGCACCAAACAGTGCTAGGAATTGATGAGATCATAGAAATATCAAACTGATCAAGCAAGGGCTCATGGGGATATAGTGAAAGTAATACTGTAAAGCTAGACAGACTTTTTGCTGCAAAGTTTTGTGTTTATGGTTAAGGTGAAAGATGACTAAGAAAATCAAGAAAGTTTAAATATATAGCAATGAATTAGGAAGACAATACAACTGTGTGGTAGCAGAACTATAGGTGAGAAAAGCCCTAGCAAATAAACCTAGAAAATAAAGTTGGTGGATAGTGAGGAAGAAGCATGTATATGGCCTTTGTAGCCCTGTAGATGGAGATGGCATTGGCCTAGGTCAGAAATGTTAGAGGAGGTCCAGGAAGAAGGAAAAGCCCAGCAGTTTGGCCTTACATATGCTTAAAAGTAAGGGTATTTGTGACATTCCATTAAAGGGTGAAATAACTTCAAGAGTCTTAGGTATGAAGAGAGTAATCAAAGGCTTGAACATTAGTCAATCCCCACAGAAGAAAATTAAAAGTAAAAAGGGAAGTAATGCCTTGACCAAATTTTGAGAGACTCTGAAATTTAAATTTAATAAAAAATTAGAGGATATTTAAAAAGGTGTCAAGGTACTCAGAAGAAAAGCCATGATAGCATGGCTTCTTGGAATCCAAAGGCAAAATAAGCATTTCCAATGGTCCACTATGTTGCCTGTTACTGAGGACTCCAAGAAAGCGAGGTGGGGTTGGAGTGAAAGTCCAGCAGGTACAGCATTTGCCTTAAAAGAGGCTGACCCAGGTTTGTTCCCCCACCATCCTATTGGGTGCCCTGAGCACTGTCAGGAGTAATTCCTAAGTGCAGAGCCAGGAGTAACCCCTTGAGCATCACTGGGTGTAACCCAAAAAGCCCCACACCAAGTGGAAATGATTCATTAGATTCATTATATTAGCACACATAGCACTCTACAGTTGGTACTCATTGCCAACTGTAGAGTGCTATGTGTGCTAAAAGTTGAAAAAGAGGAGAAATAAGGAACACAGAGTATTCCATAAACTACCTAATTTGTTTCATGGGATCAATCTTTCCCTCTCTCTCTATCTCTCTTTTTTCTCTCCCCCCTCTTCCCTTCCCTCTCTCTTTTTCTGTTTTTGGACCACTTGGCAATCTCAGGGGTTACTCTTGGATCTGCACACAGGGTCAATCATGGTGGACACATGTGACCATATGGGATGCTAATATCTAACTAGGTGACTGTGTGTAAGGTGAGCACTCTACCTGCTGGACTCACTCTCCAGTCCTGTGTGTATTCTCTTGGTCAGACCTACTATACATTCCAAAAGTTAAATGTCCCAAAAAACTGCTGATGCCAACTTTTACGAATTTTGCTGCTTAATAATCTGCCCCGTGGGCCCTGGATGGTTGATGGTCTGACATAGGAAAAGACAGGGCCCCGGAATGAACCCAGGGCCACAGCAGAGCCTGGCAAGCTACCCGTGGTGATTTTGATATGCCAAAAACAGTAACAATAATGGGCCTCATTCCCAACTAATGGAGAAGTTATTGGCACCCGCTCGAGCAAATTGATGAACAACAGGAAAACAAGTGACAATTGACAATAATTTAAGGCCCAATATGCCTCATTTCTTTGTCCTTCTTATGACATCTTTAATCTCTCAGTTAATCTAAGTCATTTGGTTGTACGTTATTTCAACAAAAACTTAAAAAAGAAAGAAAAAGTTGTGTTGACAATATTATCATACAATTTCTGGCTCTCACTTTCTCCCGAAGCTATAATTTTTATTCCAGGATTATTTATTTCTTCTCCTATTTTGGTTCTTTTGTTTTTGCATGGGGAGATAAAATTCTGTCAGTATTTCCCCACTTTTGAGAACTTGTCTTGCTAGTATTTAGTGAATTTCTTTGTATTTCACTTAGGCATTAGTCTATTTCCATATTTTTTCCCATAATTTAAAAGCATGTTCCTCCAAAATTAAGGAGAAAGCTCAGTGGAGATGACATGTGTCACATGCCTAAGGTCCTGAATTCATTCCTGGAAACACACACATACACAGACAATAATAGAAGTAGTATTCAACATTGCCAGTTGTTTCTTTGAGCAAATCATCATTTCTAACAGTGACTGTGAGAAGCAAAAGCTGATCAGTTTCCTAGGTCAACTATTCAAAATACTTTGCCAAATGCCTTGAAACTGCATAGTGAAGAAAGTCTCACAAATGAAGAAGTTCATTTTTATTTAAATTTCTTTCTAAAGTATGGGGCCTTTACTTTTTTCTTTCCTCTAGACTTTCTCTCTTGCCCTGGTGACCTTATCATCAGTCACATGTCACCAAACTGGCAAAATTAAATCTGTACTTTGTTGGCAAAACTAGTCCCAGGCCTGTGACAGACAGTTCCTTTGTGGTAGGGCGGTGAGGAAGTTCTATTAAGTCATCAAAGCCTGCAACTGGTATACTGGCTGGTCCAAGAGAAGAGAACAAAACAGCTTTTAGGGATATAAAATTTCTCTTTTTTCCTTATCATTCTTTTTTCCATTCTCTGGGGAAAATGGCATGGTTCATCAAGAGACAAGTCAAAATGTAAGAGACTCAAACTGAATATGAGAAGCCACTGGGTGCTCAGGCTCTCCAGAGCTGTTTCCCTTCTCAAGGCCTAGAATGCATGCTTCTGTTTCCTGTTACAATCATGACCATTGACAATATGGCTTTGATTTGTTTTGTACTGGCTTATTTTTCTGGAGGCTGGATTGACTTCCAGCAGTTACTTAAGTTCCTGTGGAAAGTAGGCAAAGTAGGGAGCAGGAAGCAACAATCCACCGAGGGAGATTGCCTGTGGTACGGGGTACAGGGTGCCTAGTCCAGGGAACTGATGACACCTGATCCCTGCTGACCCTTCTCCATCTCTGGGGTTGCCAGGCCTGGGGAACTTCCCTGGACCTCTGATCCTCTACTGTGGCAAGGGTCTGGGATGATTCAAATCCAGACAGGTAAAGGATACTCTGAACCAGAAAGGAAAGCTCGGCAGCAGCTGTTGGGTGAGTAGCACATTGAATATTGTGTAAAACTTGCATTTAGGCTCCATGTATCACCCCAAAAAAGTCCTAAAAGCAAATGGTTTCTCATCAAATTGAAATGGGCCAAGAGCCATGTTTTACCTGCAATTGTTCCCCCTATTTGATCTACTGGTATGAGATGAACTGTATATAGAATCCTCACTGTATGGAAGAGAAAGGGGGTTTAGATATACTATCTTTAAGTCTCTGACGATAGGTCAAAACAGCTGGAAATGGAAGAAATGAGTGACTACCAGTGGAAACAGCGAAGACTCAATTAAGAAGGAGACAAGAATATAGTGAAATATAGGCTCACATTCAGTGCTCTACACAGGAACTGCATAAGACTTCATAATGCAATGAAACTTTAAAATATCTACAAAGAAATACACTGAGCCATGAAGTCTGTATTCCAAACTCCCAACCCCTACAGTTCCCTTTGGCTTCTTGTAGGTTGCCTTGAACAGGGGGAAGTATAGAGGCACCCTCCAAAAAAATGCATGTACAAAGGGAGCCCTGAAACCAAGAATGTCTGGACTCTGAAGCGCCCAGGAAGCAAACAGAAAAGTTCTTATTTGATAGAGGATAGACCTGGACTGGTGTTCTGCTTCCGTGTCAGTAGACTCTTCCATCTGCTGAAGGGTACTTGTTAAAACTTAATGGTAATTGTGCATGGATTCCATTTCCAAGGGTGGCTCTGAGAATTGATTGAGATGAACATTAAAATTTCACCAGAATGGGTTTCATTTCATTCAGTGATGCCTCTACGGAGCTTCATTGAGGGTAATCTGAACCTCAACGGCAACCCTGACTCATGTTAACGTTGTCATCTTCTTTGTTTGATTTGGCACCATACACAGCCATGCTCAGGGGTAATGCCTGGCTCTGCAATCAGGAATTACTCCTGCTGGTGCTCAGGGAACAATATGGAATGCTGGGTATTGAACCAAGGTCTGCTGTATATAAGTCAAGTGCCCTAACCACTTTACTATCTCTATGGCCCAACTTTGTCATTCCGTAAGTGATTCAACCAATTCCCTTCATCTTTCCTGCTCCTGCAGTGTTCTATCTGTTCAGCCACAGAGCCTGAAATAAGAATCTATTTCCACTTAGTGTTCTCAGCTAATTGGCCACTACAACTAACAAGAGGGTGGGTTGTAAATGCCAATAGTGATAGACTAAAATTGAAGGGTAGGGGGGAGAGGGAATTTATTGACCAGAGGAAAGAAATAACAAGCCAAAGTCTTAGCTAATTTGCGTAATCAGCTTTATCAATTTGCATAAATTGTGCATCAGGCTATATTCCTCTTGGGCATAATAAGCCCAAATTTAGTTTTTCTAATTTTAAAGTCATCAGTTGCTTTTTTTTTTTGCTTCTTCTGTTCCTTTCGAGACTCATGGGGGTCACACCTCCATGCATCTGTCAGGTGGTTCAGCATCTCCAATTCTCAGGGACTGTATCAGTGCTTTGCTATAACATCTAATGCTCACTTTCCAAAATTGGTCCAACCTCAACCCTCTGTCCTCCACCCTCCACACGATTTCATGACACATATGGCTATATTCCATCTGCCCATATTTGGATCTCTTCCATTTGCTGTGCTCTTTCACCACGATCTTTTCAAATGACTCTGATAAGTTCTAAGCATTTCCCCTAAACACGTTTTCTGCCCCATATTCCACCCATTGCTTCCTGTCAAGACATCTTTCTCAAACTGGTTATTTCTGCTTAGGAACTCTGAATAGTTCTAAAATATCTCAGAAGGTACTGAGTCTACCTTGGGGATGGAGGATGAACTATGAAGATTTTAGTGCAATAAAACATTCCCATTCAATCCTCCTGATGCTCCTTGTTCATTCTTTATTTCCTTTTTTTTCTGGACCATAACTTGCCTCTCCTTTCTTGTCTCCTGCTTTCAGTCTCAACACTTGTCAATTCATCTTCTACATTGCCACCAGATCTGAGTTTGGAACTGATTCCAATCTATCTAATCAAAAGAAGTGATCATAGAACTTGTTCACCAACTTTCATAATTTGAGAACTAATGAACCTTCTTCAAACTAGCAAGTACTCACGAATAAACATGAGAAAATACTACTTTATATAGCATGCATAGAGCATAAGACAGGCAATGCAATTTAAGAACATGAATGACTTTGAGAAGGATTTCAACTGATGGATAATACTTTTTGATAATACCTCTGACCTTGGGATGGGGAGGTCATACAGGACCAGGGCTACAAACCATCATCAAAGACCAAACACTAGATTTGTAGACAACTGGTATAATCCAGACAGCATTTCTTAAGATTTTATGCTGTCCAGAGGGCTGAACTCTTGACATAATATCTTTATCTCAAAGATGCAAATGTAAATCTAATGTCCCTTTTAAAACAGTAGCTAGTTATGGCACTAGCAATGTTTAAGCCTGAGGCTTTACAAACTCTTTTATAATATCATTAGCCTGAAGATTGCCCCTATTCAATTTCATAACACCAACGTTTGCAAATCTGGGCTTTTGCCATTTTTTTCTATTTCTTTTATTGTCATGGGGACTTGAGTTTCTGCCTTTAAAGATTCAACTTTGCTTTCTGCCCTGAAATTCGTGGAGGATGACAGAGAGGAGGAAGCCTGAAGTTCTTGCTGCCTTTGGCTGCAGTCAGAGCCAGCCAGCTAAGATTTCCTTAGGGCCTTGGCCTCTATTGGCCAATCATTTTCATGGCTGGTTTAAAGAGCTTGTGCCTAATTTAGAGCTGCTGACACAGGGCAGGGAATAGACCACCTGGCAAATACCTTGGGTTTTGACTGATTCAACTAACCTGAAGCCTAGGCCAAGTTCCCTCAAGTTGTGCTGAGGTTTGTAAACCTTTTGGCAATACTGGGCTAGAACTGGACCAGGTAATCAGTGTTTCATGGTCCTCAGCTAGGTGTGAAATTTTAATCAAAGGGATTTTATCTTTGCAAAACTATAGTGCATCACCAGAAATGTCACATAGAATTAAGTCTTAGATTCACTGAGGTTCAAGATAAATCAGATAGTTTCTTCCATAATGGCAGTGCCTGTTCTCTTTGGCCATGAGCAAGGTATTAAAAATCAATGTAATTTGGGTAGGTCTGGTACCCCTTTAACCACCTCTATCCTTATTTTGTCTTCAGGAGAAATAATACAGTATTTTTTTATTCCATCCACATTTGGTAACTAGATAGTTCTTTCTCACTTTAATAATAAGGTGACATAGAAAAATAAAAAGCAACTACCAACTACATAAGCTTTAGCCCCCAAATACACTCTCTGTATCTTGTAGAAATGAGTGTCATTATATCCAATATGATCTCCAGACACACTCTAGACTCCCAGCATTCCATCTAGAGTGTTTTGAACAATTCTTTGATCTCAAAAATAAACACTAGAAACTAAAGATTTTGGAGATCCAACAAAAATAAGACCAGGCTCTTACCCAGCCAGAGAGGCTCATTTAACAAGGAAATTGAAAGCGTAAGAAGGAAACAGTGCGCTGATGTCTCTGTGGTTTGTTTGGTGTGCCAGCCTCCCTAGAGTGCATCCAGAGAGGTTCTGGGATACACTGGTCTCTGCCCCAAATGCACACCAAGTCACCATATACTGCCCATCGCAAGGGGATTTCTCCTGAATACCACGCAACAGATTTATACCATCATTCTGAGACCTGGAGCTGATCACTGTTGTCATGGTTTTTGCAGGAGTTTCTTCCCTCTCTCTGTCTGGGTATAAATGTCAACAATGTGGGTTGGGAGTAGTACTGAGCACAGAACAGAGTGCAAATTCTAATGTATGACTGCCGGGCCCAGGTAATGACTCTGCACTTGTCAGTGGTATGAAGTTGAAAAAGTTCTTTATCTTTTGTGTGTATCTTTTAAATTGTCTATATAAGGGTTTAAGAGTAAAATTCACCTTAAAGGGAGATTACAAGAATTATTGACAATGGGGTTTTAACAGCTATCCCTTTTAGGTAGGAAGAAGCCAATGATGCTCAGCTATTGAAGCTGTGATGTGTGTGAATGTGTGTGTGCATGCATGTATGTGTGTGTGTGTAACCAGGAAAGGTGTTCGAATAAAGGTAAAGGAATGCAGACAAAGGCATGAAGGGTAGCATAGCTATGATAGAAAGATAAAAGTCTGTTGCACAGAGATTTTCAAATCATCCCTCCTTGAACCTGAGAACAATGCCGTTAGATCAGTGATGGTAAGGAGATTCTGGGTGACATAGATGATTTCTTTTCCTCTATGACTGCTGGTCATTGCCGGGTGTGACCCAAAAAGTTAAAAAAAATTTGCTCCTGGAAGTGTTCAGGAGACCATATGGGATGCTGGGGATGGAACTTGGGTTGGCCACATGCAAGGCAATTGCTCTCCCAACTGTACTATGGCTCTAGTCCCTTAAGTCTGTTATTTTCTTTAAGCAACCCCATATTTTATTGAGAACAGATTCTGAGGCTAAGATTTATTGATACAGGGTATGTTTCAGAACTATTTGTTTGCTTTCTGCTCTCAAAATTGCCTTCAGGCAAACATTTGTGTTTTCCTCTTTATAAACCCCACTTGTGACGAGAGGGAAGTCCGGACGTGGAAAATGGCAGCCCCATGGAGTGGGGGGGGTCATCTGGCTTGTTGTGAGGCTCTGCAGGGGTGGCAAGCCATTGCTAGAACCCACCATGCCTCCCTGGCACCTCATGAGCGGCCTCTCGTCTCAACTCCACCCAGCAGACCAGACTATCACAGCCCGGCTCATGCAGCCGCTAGCGGCCACGCGGTTCATCAATAAATGCTTTATTTAGAGGTGACTACAAGACTATGCCACCCGCACGGCAAGCCTGGCAAGCTGCTCGTGTCATATTTGATATGCCAAATACCAGTAACATTTATATTAGGTCATTCCCATGACCTAATATAATGGTTTGAGGCTCTTTATGTTCCTGGAGCAAGCGGATGCCTTTGGTTTCTACTAGCATGAGACAGGACATATGGAGATATTACTGGTGCCCGCTCTAGCAAATAGATGATGAAAGGGAAGATAGTGATGACTGCTGGTCTCCATATGCCTAAGGCAGGTCTAGTTGAAGCCACCACAGATGGCATAGCTAGAGATAAGGTGGGTACTAAGTAGATTCTAAGACTAAAAAAATATATGAAAGGAGTTGGGGTCTTGGGGGTGATTGAGCAGGGGTTTAACTTCCTCCTTTAAGCAAAGAGAGTAATCAAAACATGAGACAATTGGCTTTATAAATGTTTCTAGAGGCTTTATAGAGATTCCTAGATGGAAGGCAAAGAAGCATTTGGGTACAGAAACCCAAAAGCTTTTAATAAGATTATAAATCTTGCCAGGCAGGTAATGCGGAATCCATTGTTATCATTTTCTTCATGGAGTTTGAGTTCTGAGGGCTGGGACTGGCTAAGAACCCGAACCTTTCCCTTTTCTGAGCAATGACAGGAAGGCTGTAATAGATGCTCACCATTACTTACCATCTTAGTACATGGTATGTCCCCTTGTTTTCTTTTCCTGAAGTATGCTTTCTGTCACTGAAATGAATTCTTTCACCAAAAAGGAGAAAAATTGGGGCTAGAAAGATAGTACCGTGGTAAGGCACTTGCTTTGCACTCAATGGACCCAAATTTGATCCCCCAGCATATCATATGGTCCCCCAAGCCTACCAGGAGTGACTCCTGAGTGCAGAGCCAGGAATGACTCCTGAGTACAGCTGTGTCCTCTGCCTCCCAAGAAAGAGAGAGAGGAAGGAAGGAAGGAAGGAAGGAAGGAAGGAAGGAAGGAAGGAAGGAAGGAAGGAAAGGAAGGAAGGAAGGAAGGAAGGAAGGAAGGGGGAAGGAAGGAAGGAAGGAAGGAAGGAAGGAAGGAAGGAAGGAAGGAAGGGTGGGAGGGAGGGAGGAAGGAAGGAAGGTAGTAAGGAAGGAAGGAAGGAAGGAAGGAAGGAAGGAAGGAAGGAAGGAAGGAAGGAAAGGAAGGAAGGAAGGAAGGAAGGAAGGAAGGAAGGAAGGAAGGAAGGAAGGAAGGGTGGGAGGGAGGGAGGAAGGAAGGAAGGTAGTAAGGAAGGAAGGAAGGAAGGAAGGGAGGGAGGGACGGAGGGAGGGAGGAAGGAAGGAAGGAAGAAAGGGAGGGAGGAAGGAAGGAAGGAAGGGAGGGATGAAGGGAGGTAGGGAGGGAGGGAGGAGAGAGGGAGGGAGGAGGGAGAGAGGAGAGGGAAGGATGCAGGCAGCTCACCTTGTTTCTGTTCTCTGTTTCTTGAATCAAATTTCATGGATGACACAAAGAATTATTGCCCATACCTAGAACCTAAGTTTCAGTTGATTGAATCGTATGAGCAAAAGAAATGTGACTCCAATTTATTTTTAAATGATAAGTGTTTTTAAAAAGCCTTAGACTCTTATTTTTCAGTGGAGCTTCTCACACTGAGATTTGGAGAACCATAAATCATTGCCGGTGATTTTTGAGTTTACTCCCAGCAATTCTTGGAGTCACTTCCAGTGATTCTTGAATAACTGGACCTGAGGATACAATGCTGCCAAGACCCTGTGTGTTGGGGACCACCTGGGTCACATGAGAGTGGTCAAGAGATTTCAGACACCCCTAGTGTGCTTCCGTGGCTTAAATTGTGGAAAGATGAGGAAGAGTGAAACATAGCAGTTGAAAATTACATTCAGTTTGGAGAGGCGTCAGCCTTTTCCAGAGGGAAAACTAGGTTGGTCTTCATACCATTTGTTTGGCTTGTGTTACTGAAGAATGTTTGAGTATCTTAAAGAAAGACTTAGAGAAAATAAAGGGAGAGCCTTGGGCTAATTATATACTAAAATCAGTAAACATCTAAAAATCCTGTGTGGGGTGGAAACATGAGAGGGACATGATTTTTAAAAACAAATTACCCAATCCAGGCTATCGTCTTGAGTGTATGCAACGAAACCCAGAGTTCCAGTGTTAACAAATTTCTATATGTATTGAGTTTCATGTAGTAATTAATTTATCAATTCAGCAGATATTTGAATTCCTGTGATGTGAATTTTTGCATTTTCATCTTTTTTTAAGATCCAGGCTTTTTTGTTTCCTCAGTTCCTGAAGTAAACTGTTCTTAATTTTTTTCTTTTATGTTATTTATTTTTAATATTTTGACTTGTCATAATTATTCACTCTTGAATTTTAAGTTCATTCAAAATATTTGGTTTGTACAAAATGATTCCCACTTGTACCATTCAGTTATACAAAAACCATAACTGACAGAATAAAAAAAAGAAAATTTGCTCCCAAATTTTACAATATTATTGTAAAGGGGAATCCAGCAAAATGATTGGAGCATGATGGTGTTGACTGTGTGTAATAGAATTTTCAAGAAGAGAAATAAATTCCAGTTGTATTGTCAAAGAAGTGAAGGTAGGTGTGTTGTGTGTGTGTGTGTGTGTGTGTGTGTGAGAGAGAGAGAGAGAGAGAGAGAGAGAGAGAGAGAGAGAGAGAAGGGGTCAGGCCCTTACTAAAACCGAGAAAATAATAGATTAAACTGAGAGAAATAAAAGAAAAGCAGATTTCTGGCATGACCTAAATGTGTCCGTCCTAATGTTTTGATTGTTTTGTATATGTTTATGGAGTGGGAGATCGTATATGAACACGGACCCTAAATGGACAAATGGTTTCAAACACACCAAATTTCCAAATTTGCATCATAACCCTATGATTTAAAACATCATTAACCTCAGAGTGAATTGAAGACTAGGATCATGCCTATTGCATTTCTGAGCACACTTTGTTTCTCAGGGGAACATTTACTGAATGACCCTAGAGAGCACGGGAGCTTCCTATGCAATTTGTCCAAGAAATGATTTCCTATTGAAATGATTTCCTATTGCTGTCTGGATGTCACATTGATTTGAAGTTCTCTTCTTCCAAAATCTATACTATTGTAAGATTCTTGATTTTTAAAAGGCCTTTCTAAGCAAAGAATTGAAAATTGCTTCTCCTGCCCACTGGTCCTGGCTGCATTTTCTGCCTCCAAGTCGGTAGCTCAGCAGGCCAAGTCATAAGACATTTTCAGCCTTGTCCATTCTGGCTTAGGTTTTGTGGACACACCCATTGACTCCGCTGAGGATGTTTTGAGCCAATCAATGTGTGTGGTTCAAGAGCAAAGAGTCCACATCTTGTGTTCTTTTCACAGGGAACAAGAGAGGACACACTGACTCGTCTAAGTTCCCTGGAAAACCCTAGCAAATTATCAAGCAGGCTGTGAACATTAAATCTAGTGATCCTAAAAATCAGACCTCCTGGATGTCATGGATGAGTCCCGACAGCTTTTGCTCTCTTGGAAGCATAACTCTGCCTCCCTCCTTCCCGGGACAAGAAAACAGTCCCTTTAACATACTAGCTAAACTGTATTTTCCTTCTACATTAATGGGAGCATATTTTAATTCTTCTGCCAGTGTCACCCTCAAAATTAGCACTTGGCAGCCCCAGGTAACACATGTCCCTTTGGCAGTGTATTTTTTTGTAGTCAGATGTGCTATCAAGTTAGGTAGGATGGGACTTTAGTGAGCTTTTTCTCTTTCTTCTTTCCCAGTAAACTTTTTCCCAGATCAAGTTGTCAACTGCAGAAGAATATAAGCATATCCTACACTGCTTTTCAACACGTTGGTTGTTTATGAAATCTAAAAGTAAGAAGCATGCCATTTCAAAATCATTTAAAGATTTCTTTTATGAGGGAAGATGAAGGGAGATAAAGGACATGGGATCTGCTCTAGGTGCCATGCAGAGTGTTTGCTGCTGGGCACATAGCTGGCATTAACAGCTAAGCATGATTCCTATTCTGTGGGTAGAAATAATCAGGGTCTCCACACATGCTGTATGTTTAAATCAGTGGTATTAAGAGCCTCCATTCAGTAAAATGTGCTGACTGCACCGAACTCAGTTTGTGAAGCTGCTTTGTGCTGGTGGCGGGGGTAGAATGTCTGGGCCACGCCTGCCAGAAAGCAGGTCTCGTTTCTCATTATTTCCTACTGATCACGGATGTCTGTGGTGACACTGTCTAGTCTGGTGTAACAGACCTCACGTGTCTATTCAGCTCCTTAAATGTGGCCCATGTCATGCTTTCAGTGTAAATTATGCTCTAGATTTCAGACTTTTTATAAAAAAATTGTGAAGTATCTCACTGATAATGTTCCATATAGATCACATATAGAATAAGTACAATTTTTTGACATATGCTAGGTAACATACCCTAGTGTTTATTTTTACTTTTTTATTTTTCTGTACATGTGAGTCTTAGAAAATTTAGAATAACATGTCTTTTTTGGTAAGCGTGTGCTGATCTAAGAGAGAGAGAGAGACAAGAAGTATTACCTAGATTGAACCCCATAATAACTCATTGCCACCTCATGAATTCAGTTTAAAACAGAAAAGAATATAATTTTACCTGATTACAAATAATTATTTAATTTACTTAGAACTGCGCAGTTAGCGCTGCGTGGTTCATCAATAATTGCTTTATTTAGAGGCTGCATGCTAGAGTAGCCCAAGGGCATCTGCTCGCACCAGGAACAGGAAGAGCCTCAAACCATTCATTCAGATCACGGGAATGAGGTCTATAATTGGTACTAGTTTTTGGCATATCAAATATGACATGGGAAACTTGCCAGGCTCTACTGTATGGGTGGTATACTCTCTGTATTAGGCACTCAGTTTGTGCATTTACTGCTGAACCACAATGGGGAGACATTGGCTTTTCTCTTGAGTGGAGCTCTGATGAGTTGTGAAGTCCGTATGTTGAAAATGGTGGCCCTCATGGTGTGGGGGTTCCTCTAGCTTCTTGTAAGGCTCTAATGGGATGGTGGGCCGGGGATAGAACTTGCCTTCCCTCCCGGGTGCCTCATGATCAGCTGAGCACAGGGAAAGCCGATAGCGGCTCTGTCCCATGTATCTGTGTCTCTGGTTCAAGCATTACCTGGGCTTGAAATAGGCTTTGCTATAGGGTGGGATTCTGATGAGGAGGGCTTGAGAATGGCTTTTCTCTTGGGTGGAGCTCTGATGAGCTGTGGAGTCCAGATGTTGAAAATGGTGGCCTTCATGGTGTGGGGTTCCTCTGACTTCTTGCGAGGCTCTATTGGGATATATTTATGATAATAATTAATAATCACATTATTAAGTCATTTCAGGAATATAATAATCCTATCATTAACTTACCAATGTTAGGGTGACCCATCCAACCTGAAATTTTAGTCCATGAATACTAATTTGCATGAATAACTATACGCTGAAGTGTACATGTAATTAGGGTTTTCTTAGACATGAGTGAACGTCAAGTATTCGATTTGCTTATTATCCTTGGTGGATAGTGAATTATTTTAACATCATTCTTTCTTGAAAATTATTAAAAATCATTATTAAACTCTTATTAAAATTATTAAAAAATTAATTATTAATAATTCCAAATAATTGTTATTAATTATTTAAAATTATTAAAAATTAAAATTATGAAATGGCTACATTTATATTTTTTACATTAAGCCACAGTGCAGTTTTTCCTAGATAGAATCACAGAGAGAGACCTTTTATAGGAATCCTGAATACTCAAGTTCTCTATGAAGGGTGGTCCCAGGAGTTCTTTTGTCTACCTCATCCTGCCACTGCCCCTAAAATGAGGTTTATAAAATTCCTTCCTTTCACCTTCCAGTTCTTTGCATTGAGCACCTGCTGCAGTTTTCTTGCACGACTGTCTCCTTCTTAGCTCATGCACTGTAAGTCATTCTTTTGCTCAAAAGGGAAGAAATAATATCGTTACCTAAAGCTGTTTGGCCCAATATTTTAGCCACATATAGCTATTGAATGCTTGAAATGTAGCTAGTCATGTGTTATAAGTAAACTATAGGTCATATTTTAAGAAAAAAAGTTTGGGAGGAGAGACGATAGGACAGTGGGAAGAGTGTGTGCCTTGCAGGTGACTGACTAGGTTTGATTCCCGGCACCCTTTTGGGTTCCCTAAGTCCCATCAAGAGTAATCCCTGAACATAGAGCCAGGAGTGTGCCCTGATCACCTCCAGATGTGCTCCCCCAACAAAAAATGTTAAAGATTAAGAATGACAAAAAGCAAAGTAGGTTTTCTCTGAAAACAAGAATAGGATATAAACCTGGTTTTTACAAATAACATTTTCTATTTTGAAACTCCATTCTTTAGCAATGAGAATAATACAACCAACTGGCTGACAAGTAGTAAATATGCTGGGGACGTAGTAAATATTCAAGGTCCCTTCCATCTTCCATAGGACTCTCTCACGCTTACTAAATCTCTGGACCTTCTGGAACATGTTGTATTCTAGGGAGTCCCTTTACGCTATGTGAAGCTTTGTCATCTTAGATCATGAGTGGGCAAATTATGGCCTGTAGGACAGTCTGGCTCCTGCCTGTTTACATAAACTTTTATTGGAACATACCCACTTTCATTTATTTACATGTTATCTGAGACACCTTTTTGTGCTGATGGCAGAACTGAATTGTTGTGACAGAGTCCATATGATATGAGAAGGTCCTAATAAGGTTGCTATCAGACCTTTAGAAAAAAGGTTTGCTAATTTGTGGCTCAGTTATATCAACACCATATCTTGTTAGACAATCCCACCTTCCTAGGTCTCTGTTTGGGGAAAGAAGCATGGGTTTCTGACGCTTTCATATCCCATTGACAGTGCTTTATCCATCTGTATTGCCCAGACTCAGAAGTGGAGGAATCAGTATCGAGACTTGTTTCACAGGACCCTCATCTGCATCTAAGCTCAAATTTACCCCCCCACACTGAAAATGACTCGATAATAGTTATTTGGACATTTCCCCAAAGTTTTTTCTATAGTGTATATGTCTCTCCCCACCAAAGTGTTTAATATTCAAATCTCAAAATTATTCTTCAAATTTCCATTGTTCTTTCCTGAAGACCATGGACCAGGAGTGATTTAGATCCGTGTTTATCATAATGTAGACCACAGGATGGCAGCATCAGCAACACCTGAAAAAAAAAAGTATTGCAAATGCAGATTCCTAGGCCTCACACCCAGATCTACTGAATCAGACAGAAGTCAAGGGATGAAGCCTAGCAGGTTTTAATTTTGACAAGGTCTTCATGTGATTCTGATGCATGTTAGAATTTGATAAGCCTACACAAGAATGAGTGGTATAATAGGTAGAGATTGGAAGAAAACATTAGATCTAACACACAATCTGTGGGTGTGATCTATTAATGTCACTCTCATCGTTACTCTGCTCATGTCCACTCTCACAGTCAGTCATTCTTTCCTAGGCATTAACGGGCTTTGCCATCAGGGTCATGCCTTTGGTGACCCAGAATTTGTGCTGAAATATTCATAGAAACCTCAGGCTTTTATTCCTCTTAAGAGTAGATGTTTCTTTTATTCAGACCTCTGTATAGGTCAAGACCCATTATTATTAGTAGCTGAGAATTAATTTCCTCTTCCCTTATCACTGTTCCTCCAATATGGACTATGTGTGACCCAGGTTAAAGTATGTTTTATGGCTGTGAAATGGTTTCATTTATGGGGATCATGGACTATTTTAGAATAGTTAAACATTTATATGGATATGCATGGATGAAATTAGGGTGGGAATATTGCCTTTATATGTATTTCAAAAGTGAAATAACAAAATTTTAGAATAATGTTAAGTTCTACCACCAAGACCTCCAGAGGAATAGTCTGTCCTTTGTCAGAGGAGATGTTCCAGGAACCCTTATATAAGTAATCTGAGGGTGGGCAATATATTTCACCTAGTTGTAAATTATGTATTAGTTCAATGAACCTTACATTTTGTTAGTCGATCTTTGTTTTTCCAACTCTATGCTTTTACTTAATTTCACACTATCTATTCTTGTTTCTTCCGATATATTCATTCTTTTCCTCCCTTGTTACCTATCTTCATCTTCTTAACTAATTGACCTTATTTATAATAAAACCTTTGATGAAGCCTACATTTAGATTAATGTTTTGGTAGCCTCTTATAGACTCATTATTTGCATTAATTATCTGATCAGCTAAGCAACAGTTCCTACTTTCTTTGAGTATAGCTGTGCATTCATCACTCACTGGTTACTTAGATGTCTCTGCTCAAGCTCTGCCAAGCTCAGAATATCTTGGGAATGGGCTAAAGGCTTTTATACAGCTCCTTGATCACCTGGTTCTAAGATTCTCCCCGTTCACAATCTCTTGCTCTTTGTGGGTGAAAAACACTGAGTGCAGAATGGAGGAGCTGACTTGGCGGCACTTGTGTTTCTGGTCTTCTCACACCAGAGTGGCTGAGGTTTTCCTGTAGTTCACCCACCTACATTTCTTGTGCTTATTTCAGAGACCTTTCAGATATGGAACCCTGAGGGCTATGTGTTCCCCATACATTTGCTTTAAGTCGGTTCTTGCACTTTCAGTAGAACCTTTCCATTTTCAAACACAGATGGGACAGAAGTAAATCATATACAATATAAATTTGAAAATTCCTGATTCTATTTTCCTGGTTCTGCTTAATCACTTTTGCTGGGTGATCACTGGTAGGGGTGACTTACAAAAGTAAGTGAACCCTATATTTTTTGCTCTGCTTTACAAATCATTCATATAAGTGGTAGCAAAAATCCACAATTAAAAAAAACATTTATTTCCCATACTACTGAATATAAAATTCTAAAACCTTACTAGACTGGCTATTTTTATAATTATCAGAATTATTCTTGATCAACCAGATGTCAAACTTAAGCATTTTCCAAACCAAACCATTTGGTCACAGCCTGCTCTCTATTGCAGGCAGAAAACAAGTACACACACAGACACACACAGACACACACACACACACACACACACACATATACTCAAAATGTAAAGGATTTTGTGTTAATTTTTATGCTAATTACCTTTTCAGGGTTTTTATTTGGATGAAATATCTGATGTATTATTAACACAGGAGTCCATCTGAAAACATAGAATGTATTGTTTTGTCTTCTTTCCCCATTTTTCCACATTATTTGAAAATATCCCCTAAATGACTCTTTAAAGAAAAAATCTTTCAGCACAATGTAAACTCCAGGCAGATTCTATGTGATCCAACCACTAGAGTTGATCCCACACTAATAAGAACTCTGTTTTCAGTTCTAATGACATGAATTTTTAGCAAAATTTCAAGATACAACATGGTTAGAAATGAAAATACCCACTTTCCTCTATGAGAGAAAAAATCAGCACTTTGGATTTGCCATGATGTGAATGATCATAACATCCTGAAATTCCTGGATTAGCGCATTTCAAGAATATTTATCCAAGGAAAGGAATGGTGATGAAAATCAAATATTACTCATTCAAAAGGTCTTTTACTTCATCCTGTTAAAATGTCTGGAGTGAATGCTATGTTATGTAATGCGATATATCATAAGTGTTACATTATAGACGTTAATATGCTTAAAATTCTTACACCCTCTAAAGCATTTGTGTGGCTGGATTGTGAGTCCCTTTGCAAACCAGCTCTGGGATGTATGTTTGAAGACTAAGTACCATTTCAGTCAGATGTTTTCATGCTGTCCATTATAACATGATAGAATTCTGCACTGCTTCTGGAAAAAGAGCCCCGCCATCAGTATTTACTGTTTTGATAGGCAATATGCTCGCTGGTAGGTTGGGAGAAGGCAGAATGGCAGATTCACAGGTTGTTTTCCATGGACAAATAGAGAAATTCACAGGTAACTATTCTTTTCCCTCTTTCTCCTGCTAATATATTCAAGATAAATTATTTTCCCTGTAGATTATGAGAAAATTACATGCGCAGTAATATAAGACTCTGAGTTCCCTATTTTATAGTTTCTATTTTTCTATTAATGTCATACATCTGGTCGACCATATGTGGAACAGTGGCAAGGTAGGGGGGTGTCAGCATGGTGAGAGCAGGACTTCTTTGCACAGTGTTTAGGAATCATATTGTGTCAGGGATTAAACTGAAGATCTCACAGGTGATAAAACACTATCACTGGAGCACGTTTCTGAACCTAAAAGGTGGCTTTCTTAATCAGAAGGAATTGAAGTTTTCTCTCATTCAGTACTTTCAATACATTGAACCTTAAGCAATGAATCTTGTTAGCTTAATATCTGACTTTGATCAGGATGAACACTAAATCTCTTCCCGCCTGCATAGTCATAGGAAACACTGACAGGGTGAAACTCACTGGACCAAAAGAGAGAAAATAAAAGGTTGAGAGAAAGAGAAGAAGCAGCTCCAAAGTAAAAATTCACTATCATGAGACACAGGCATGAGAATGCAGGATTAACTAACATAAAGGAAGCAAAGAAAAAAAGAAAATATCAAATCCTGGTGCTTATAAAAGCTCAGGGCAAAATTCTCTCTTCAAGAACGCCAAGGAGCTCTCAATTGTGTATTCCAAACTAGTTCCAAGATCAGCACCCCGCCGATGTCAATGGGAGATCTGTACTCAAAAGCATTGAAGCAATAGCAATAAAGACCCACAGTGTACAAGAAAAAAAATACCACCATCAACAAGAAAATCTGCCTAATGTGGGCACTGAGTGGGCAATTTCTACTCTTAGCAACCAGAACAAGAATGCAGGGCAGGCAACCAAGTGAGCCCATCGATCTGAGATCTTAGTTTGTGCCTAGGGCTTCTAAAATTGAAAACCCGAATCAATGGGTAGAAAAATCTGGTGGTACACTCAAATCACCTTGGTGAGCTTTGGAAATGTAGTAACACCAAATATTTCTCAAAAATTCTTATTTAATTGATCTGAGGAGGACAGGTCTTATAAGCTTCCTTGGTAGGGGCTGTAGTGACAGTACTGTGAGGAGGAGGGCACTCCCAAGAGCAGTAGACTTGAGGCTCAATTCTTGGCACTTCATACAGCTCCCTGAGCCCTGACAGGAGTAATACCTGCACACAGAACCAGGAGTAAGTCCTGAGTACTGCTGTCTGTGACCTGCAAACCAAATATATGTAATAGTAGTAGTAGTAGTAGTAGTAGTAGTAGCAGTAGTAGCAGCAGCAGCAGCAGCAGCAGCAGTAGCAGTAGTAGTAGTAGTAGCAGCAGCAGCAGTAGCAGTAGTAGTAGTAGTAGTAGTAGTAGTAGTAGTAGTAGTAGTAAAAACAGAGCTTCCTTTATGATTCAAATGTGCAGTCAAGTTAATATCCACTGTTTGCATCATGATGTTCTCCAAGGGTCCTGTCTGTGCCACAGAGAACAGATTGGTCAGCCAACTTGCCCCTCATCTCTGTCTTGGGGCAGGGGGCAGGGGTTAGTGAACACAGGTTGAATTAAATCTTTGTCTATGAAAACTTTTGAGAAAATAATGTATTGATTTTACTTGAGAGACTTTTATGTTAGTCAATTAAATTAGTACTGTACCTTTCTACTAGTAAAATAAGAGTGCCATTACTATATGGAAATATAATGTTCCATAATATTTTTATTGTGAGACAAGGGGCCTATCTTACTGCACTCAAATGTACAGTTTACACATGACTGTAAAGTTAGTGGTAATCCATAAACAGGCAATATAGATCTTAGATATTTCTTTTTAAGTTAAGTTGGAAGGAAAATTCCTTATTCCTTAGCAACACCATAGGAAGCAGGATTGTCTCCAAGAAAAAAAAATCCTTATCTTCCCTAATTATTCCACATGAAAAGGCAATAGAACATTCCATTATTCTAATATTTGAAGGGGAATCATGTTTGTAATTCTCATGTGTATTTATTTAAGTTTTGTGACAGAAACCTCAACAAAATATTTATTTTATTTCCATTATTTTATTTTCAGAGTGAAACACTGAGCTCTCCTGCAAACAAGGAACATAGACTTTATTTTTTTCCCCTGAATTTCATATGCCACAATAGAAAACAACACAGTATGTAGAAAAGTTACGTGTTTCCTGGGTTCTTGGGGGTTGATCGTTTCAAGCACAGTACAAATAGGCATATTACTTGAGCATTTTCACTTTAGGCTATTTGGAAATGTGTCATTTAAAATGTGGAATTCTGGCACAAGATTTTCACACTGAAATTTTTTTCAAAACTATCTAAAATGTGTCTTATTTGTGAAAATGCATCTTATTAATCCATTGTGATATAAAATAACAGCTGCTAATATGATTTTAAAGTTTGTAATAAAGTGCATCAAAATGTCTATAGAACGCATCGTGACAGCACAGCCAACAAGCGATATTTCAGGGACTTTTAATGTGTGAGTAAAATGCCAACATGGCAGAAAATGAAAACTCCCAACTGTATTTTCTCTGACTTTGACATTTGCTCTGCTAATTAAAACCCCATACTCAGTCATCTTTGGGATTTCTATTGATTAATAGAAAAGAAAAGGGACCCAGTAGTCAATGATGCAAAAGAATCTCACCTTGTATCAGTTAGTTATTTCTGCACTAATGCTGTGTAACAAATCATTCATGCTTAGTTGCCTACATTTTTTTTTATTATTCTTAACTTTGTAAAATAGCTCAGGTTTGGCTAATCCAAAGGTTGAGTTCAACTCTATCTGTATCCAAGTAAAGGATGCATTCATTTATGTTCTAAAGTATCTTGTATTCTTGAATCAGTGACTACTCAAGGCTTGCTTTTTCCAGGAAAATAGTACATATACAGGAAAGAGAAGAAATACATGAAACAGCCTAAGTAGCAGGCTTGAAATTAGCACTCTGTCACATAGACTTGCATTCCACTAGCAACAGGGAATCTGAAGGTCAAATCCTACTTAAATCATGATGGGATAAAGGAAAATATGTTCTGTCCCTGATTTGAAGAACTGTATCACTGACAATAATGCAATCACCATAGAGCCCATAATGTATTTGTTTTCTATGAAATGCATGAGTCTACTTAGAGAAAAGCTGTCAGTGACAAGAACAGTCATTGGTAGAGATGAGGTCACAGGGATCTTGCCTGGTTGTGGTTTTCCTTCTATATTAATGATCTGCTATGGATATAACAGGGAGTCATATTAGGGATGGTGTAATGTAAGGGTAAAGTTTCTGCTGCTAGATTTTCAGCATTGAAATATTTCAGTAGACAGATATGGAATGACTGCATTCATTTATGAATGCAGTTATATTAAAAATATTCTGAAACTAATATTAAAAAATAGTCTGAAACTAAAATCCAAGATAGGGAAAACAGGGGCCAGGAGGCCAATGGTTACAATCTACCACTTGTGTGTATGTATGTCATAGAGGATATATAAGATAGAGAAGGGACCAGTTTGACAATAACAGCTGGACATAGTAACACTAGACTAGAACTGAGAATTGAAAATAAGTAAAGGGATATTCATGATAACCCTTCAGTGTCTGCATTGAAAACCACAACGTGCAAAAAGGAGAAAGAGAGTGAGAGTGAGAGAGAGAGAGAGAGAGAGAGAGAGAGAGAAAAGTATCTCCCCATAGGGGCAGGATGTGTGTTGGGTGGGTGGGAAGGAAATGGGATACATTGGTGTTGGTAAATGTGCACTAGTGGAGGGATGGGTATTGGAATACTGTATAACTGAAACACAATCATGAACAGCTTTGCAATGGTCTTTCACAGGGTGATTCAATAGTAGATGACAGACAGACAGACAGACAGACAGACAGACAGACAGACAGACAGATAGACAGATGATAGATAGACAGACAGACAGATAGATAGATAGATAGATAGATAGATAGATAGATAGATAGATAGATAGATAGATAGATAGATAGATAGATAGATAGATAGATAGATATAGATAGATAGATAGATAGATAGATAGATAGATAGATAGATAGATAGATAGATAGATAGATAGATAGATAGATAGATAGATAGATAGATAGATAGATAGATAGATAGATAAATCCTTCAGTAATTACTATCTGTGATTCAGGCAAGCTCTGAATTATTCCATTGTTTCTTTCCCTATCTATAACATAGGAAAGAATGATATAGCTCATAGGGTTGTTGTGGAGATGCAATAAATTCATTTTTATAAATATTAGCTCAAAAACTGTTTAGTCATCATCAGCCAGAAAAAAATCTATGGCCACTTAATTTTTTTTCCCATTCACTATATTGTTTTAGAAGCAAGCCGAAACTTTGGATACAATCTATACTTTGTAGATTTTTCAATAGATAGTCATATTTGACAAGTGATTTAATATATTATACAGTGTCTAATATGCTAAACACAGGTAAAAATGTTTGTTTTACATCTACTCTGCCAAAATATGTTTGTATCTACCCTCTGATTACATTTTCCTTTTCTTGGGAAACCATGGCAAATGAAATACAATAAAAGAAAACAATCCATTCAGAATGTGATAATAGGTGAACAATATTGTGAGATATAAAGAACAGAATCTGGAAGGTAAGGAAGTTGCATACATGAGGCACACACACCAGGCACACAGAACTGCAATGAGCACTACTCAGCTATATGAAAAGGGGGGATCACGCAAGTACGTGGAAGGAGCTAGAGGAAATCACTCTGGGGAGAGGTGAAGACAAGAATAATCTCAGATAAAGAGAGAGAGAGAGAGAAAGAAAGAGAAAGGAAGAAAAGAGCTAAAGAACCTGCCATAGAGGCAGGCTAGGGAGGGGAGAAGAAATTGGGGACGTGGTGGTAGGAAATGGGCACTGGTGGAGGGACTGGTGCTGGAACACTGTAAGACCCGAAACCCAAACATGAACATCTCTTTGTAATTGTATATCTTACAGTGGTATAATAAAATATTTAAAAAAATAAGAATGATCTCTCTCAGATGTTGTTTAGAAAGAAACAGAGTAAGGGAGCAACTAATCAGCAAAGGGAGTGTGGGGGAATGCTCAGAGGAATTGAACTCTTTTCAAGAGAAAAAGAATGCCTTCTCCCTTACAAAACTTACCTATCAGGAAAGATAAGAGTGGTTAGTGATTAGGAGGGTTTTGAACTGAAACCAGGTCATGCTGAACATTATAAAGCATGGTGCTTAAAATAAAAAAAAAAATAAGGAGTGATATAAATTCAGTTTTTCGGACACCTGAAGAATCTGCCTTCGGTACTCATCAATACACTATTGGCATTTCACACGCTACCTGTCCGAATGCAAGGTACCCTCCCAATGGAAAACCAGCAGGACAGTTCTACTGTTCAAGAAGGAGACATTCACGACATCGGCAACTATCGCCCCATCTGCCTATTGTCCGTCATCTACAAGCTGTTTACAAGAGTCATCCTGAACAGGATTGGCAGAACACTAGATGAAGGACAACCATGCGAGCAAGCAGGCTTCCGGAAAGGATTCAGCACAATCGACCATATCCACAAGGTAACCAAGCTCATCGAGGTTTGTAGGGGAGTACAAGATGCCGCTCTGTCTCACGTTCATTGATTTACAGAAAGCCTTTGATTCTGTGGAGACTGAAGCAGTCATCGAAGCCCTAGCCAAACAGGGTGTTCAAACCCAATACATCAAGACCCTTCGTGAGCTGTATTACGGATTCACCACCAGTATCTCACCATTCTACAAAGAAGTGATCATTGATGTCAAAAGAGGGGTTCGACAGGGTGATACCATTTCACCAAAACTCTTCAGCGCCACCATCAAGAATATTATGCGACAATTAGAATGGGAAGGAATGGGAGTGAAGATAGATGGTCGGCAACTACACCACCTCTGCTTCGCCGATGACATCGTTCTAATAACACCAAACATTAGCCAAGCGGCACAAATGCTGGCTGACTTCGACCAAAAAATGTGGAAAGATAGGTCTAAAGCTGAATCTGAAGAAAACTATGTTCATGAAAAATGAACTAGTTCCTGAGGCCCCATTCACTCTCAATGGAACAAACATCTCTGAATGCAGCAGTTATGTGTACCTAGGTCGAGAAGTCAACATGATGAATGACCTAAAACCTGAGCTGCGCAGGAGGAAGAGAGCAGCATGGAATGCCTTCAAAGGCATCAAAGAAATAGCTAAAAAGGACAAAGAACCTCTGGCTCCGGGCACATCTCTTTGACTCCACCGTTCTCCCTGCATTAACATATGCCTCAGAGACCTGGGCCCTACGAAAGCAGGATGAGAATGCTCTTCGGGTCTCCCAGAGAGGAATCAAAAGAGCTATGCTTGGAATATCACGCCTCACTCAAGTGAGAGAAGGAATCCGGAGTTCTGACCTCCGTCGCTATTCCAGAATCAGGGACACTGCCTCATTTGCCAAGGCATCGAAAATCAGATGGGCTGGACATGTAATGCGATTTGGAGACAACCGCTGGACTAGAGCCATTACTGACTGGATCCCACGGGATGTCAAAAGATCACGTGGCCGCCCACCTACAAGATGGTCAGACTTCCTTGTAAAGACCCTGAAGGAACAGTTTGAGGCTCTTCATATTCCTGAATCAACCAGATACCATTGGGCTACATTAGCACGTGATAGGGTCCAATGGAAATGTTACTGGCACCCACTAGAGCAAATCGATTAGTAACGGGATTCAAGTGATCAAGTGTTAGTGAAAGAAAAATCAAAAAGTAAAGAAAAAAGATATTTGCTACTAGAAAGGTCTGCAGCTTTGGATGAGCAGATTTGAGCACTATCTTTTATGGTATATTACATCCTATAGTAGGACATGCCTAATAGAGTTGATGAAGTTGTGTTGCTTACCTTTGTTATTGTGAACAGGAGAGCTCATAGCTATAGAAAATGGTAAGAGGGAAAAATGCACAAGGCGCAGTTAAGCTGGAACTGGAAACCTTAAGGTTTAAATGTACAGAAATGGAAAACACAGAGCACGGATAGAGGGGCTCAGTTTTACGAGACATACTTGGGTCCATCATTGTTACAAACTTGACAAAGTTCTTAATTTTTCCAATTGATCTGTTTCTTTTTTTTTTTTGGGTGGGGCCCTCCCTGAGTGCTGCTCAGGTGCAATGTGGACTGTACCTGTGATGTTCAGGAGTCGTTTGATGTCAGTGATTGGACTGGGGTTGGCTGCTCATGAGACACATGCCTTAAATCTCTATCATATCTTGAATCTGTTTCCTAAATTACAGTGTCTTAAATATGAAAACATCTATGTTTGAAGATCTGCAAGCTTCTGAGAATGCTTTCCATTTTAGCTAATGTACTTTGATAGAAAAGATAATCATATATATATTTTAAATTAAACATTTTATTATACCACCAAGAGATATACAATAACAATGTTGTTCATGTTTGGAAGTTTCGGTCACATAATGTTCCAGCACCCGCCCTCCACCAGTGCCCATTTCCCACCACCAATGTCCACAATTCCCTCCCCCCCTCCCATAGGCTGCCTAAATGGCAGTTTCTTTATCTCTCTTTTTTCTCTCCCTCTCTCTCTCCTTCCTTCTCCCACACATTGTGGGTTGCACTACATACACTTGGAAGCCATCGTGCATTTTTTGCCTGTATTTAATGCTCAGTTCTATGTTGGTATCAGCCCTTTCGACATTTATTCACACATATTCCCTTCTCTATCTTAGCTAACCTCTGACTACCACACGTTTGAGGTAATTTCCACTTTTGGTAAGACCACCTGATATATTTATGTCATGCAAATAAATGCAGTCATTCTATATCTCTCTCTTTCCTTCTGACTAATTTCGCTCAACATAATCCTTTCCATGTCCATCCATTTATCGGCAAATTTCATAACTTCATTTTTTCCTAACAGCTGCAAAGTATTCCATTGTGTAGATGTACCACAGTTTCTTTATCCAGTCATCAGTTCTCGGGCATACTGGTTGTTTCCACGTTCTGACTATTGTGAATAATGCTGCTATGAAAATAAAAGTGCGGATTGTGTTTCCGCTGTGTGTTTTTGGCTTCCCGGGGTATATTCCCAGGAGTGGTATGACTGGGTCAAAAGGGAGCTCAATTTCTAGTCTTTGGAGGAATGTCCATATTGTTTTCCAGAAAGGTTGTACAAGTAGACATTCCCACCAACAATGTATGAGAGTCCCCTTTTTCCCCACACCCACGCCAGCACTTGTTGCTTTTACCCTTTAGAATATAGGCCAGTCTCTGTGGTGTGAGGTGATATCTCATTGTTGTTTTGATTTGCATCTATCTGATGATTAGTGATGATGAGCATTTTTTCATATGCCTTTTGGCCATTCTAATTTCTTCCTTGTCAAAGTTTCTGTTCATCTCTTCTCCCCATTTTTTATGTGGTTGGCTGTTTTCTTCTTATATAGCTGTACCAGTGCCTGATATCACTTGATCACTTGAATCCCATTATTCATCGATTTGCTCGAGCAGGGGCCAGTAACATTTCCTGGGGTCAGGAAAATAAACATTTTTTGTTACTGGTTTTGGCATATCAAACACGCATCGGACAGCTTGCCAGGCTCTGCGTGTGGGCGCTATACCAGTCCTGATATATCTTGGATATTAACCCCTTAACAGATGGGTATTGGGTGAATATTCTTTCCCATTCTGTGGACTGCCTTTGTATCTTAGTCACTGTTTCTTTTGAGGTGAAGAAACTCTTTAGTTTCATGTAGTCCCATATGTTTATCTTTTCCTCTAGTTGCTTTGTTAATGGTGTTTCACCTTTGAAGATGTCTTTAGCTTCAAAGTTGTGGAGGGTTTTTCCTATACTTTCTTCAATGTACTTTATTGATTCAGTTCTGATATTGAGATCTTTAATCCATTTCGATCTGATTTTTGTGCAAGGTTTTAGACACAAGTCCAAATTCATTTTTTTACATGTAGCTGTCCAGTTTTCCCAGCACCACTTGTTGAAGAGGCTCTCCTTACTCCAGTTTGGACTCTATGCACCTCTATCAAAGATTAACTGATGGGTGGGTGTCAGGATACTCAACTCTATTCCATAGATCCACAGGTCTGTTTTATTTCAGTACCATGCTGTTTTTATTACTGCTGCTTTGTAGTACAGTTTGAGGTTGGGAAAGGTGATGCCTCCCATCTTCTTTTCCCGAGGATTGCTTTTAGCTATCTGTGGGGGTTTATTATTCCATATGAATTTCAGGAGTGTTTGATCAATTTCTTTAAAGAATGCCATGGGTATCCTTATAGGAACCACATTGAATCTGTACAAAGCTCTAGGTAGTATTACCATCTTGACAATGTTAATTCTCCCCCATCCATGAGCAGGGAATGTGTTTCCATTTCCTCGTGTCCTCTTTTATTTCTTGAAGCAGTGTCTTGTAGTTTTTCTTTGTATAGGTCCTTTACACACTTGGTTAAGCTGATTCCTAGGTATTTGATTTTCTGTGGTACCATTGTGAATGGAATCGATTTCTTAATATCCCTTTCTTCTCTTTCGTTATTTGTGTATAGGAAAGCCACCGACTTTTGGGTATTGATTTTGTACCCTGCCACTCTACTATACATATCTATTGTTTCTAAGAGTTTTTTGGTTAGAGACTTTAGGGTTCTCTAAGTATAATATCATGTCATCTGCAAATAATGGTAGCTTGATTTCTTCCCTTGCCTATCTGAATGACCTTAATGTCCTTTTCTTCTCTGATTGCTATGGAGAGTACTTCCAGTACTATATTGAATAAAAGAGGTGAGAGAGGGCAACCTTGACATGTTCCTGATCTTAAGGGGAAGGCTTTCAATTTTTCCCCATTGAAAATGATACTCGCTGTGGGCTTTTGGTAGATGGCTTTGATTATCTTGAAGAAGCTCCTTCAATTCCCATTTTCTGGAGGGTTTTAATCATGAATGGGTGCTGGATCTTGTCAAATGCTTTTTCTGCATCTACTGATAGGATCATATCATTTTTATTTTTTCTCTTATTGATATGTTGTATTATGTTGATTGATTTGCAAATGTTGAACCATCCTTGCATTCCTGGGATGAATCCTACTTGGTCATGATGTATGATCTTTTTGATGAGTCTTTGGATTCTGTTTGCTAGTATTTTGTTGAAGACCTTAGCATCTGTGTTCATCAAGGAGATTGGTCTGTAATTTTTTTCTCTGTGTTGTCTCTCCCTGCTTTTGGGTATCAGGGTGATGTGTGCCTTGTAGAAGCTGTTTGGGAGTGTTTCTGTTTCTTCTATTTCCTGGAAGAGCTTGAACAGGACAGGCAGTAGGTCGTCCCTTAAAGGTTTGGTAGAATTCGCTAGTGAACCCATCTGGACCTGGGCTTTTGTGTTTGGGCAGACTTTTAATTACTGTTTCAATTTCCTCAATGGTGATAGGTTTATTCAGGTTTTGGAGGTCTTCTTGTTTCAATCGTGGGAGGTTATAGGACTTCAGGAATTTATCCATTTCTTCTAGGTTCTCATGTTTCATAGCACACAGGTTCTCAAAGTAATTTTTGATCATCTTTTGGATTTCTGTCTATCTGTTGTTATGTCAACATTTTCATTTCTGATTCTGTTTATTTGGGTTCTCTCTTTCCCTGTCCTTACAAGTCTTGCCAGTGGCTTGTCGATCTTGTTTAATTAAAAAAAAAAAAAAAACAGCTCTTAGTTTCATTAATCTTTTGGATTTTTTTTTTTTTTGGTTTTCAGCTTGTTGATTTCCTCCCTAAGTTTTATTATTTCCTTCCTTCTGCCTGGGATGGGCTTCTTTTTTTTGGTCTTTTTCCAATATTTTCAGCTGTGAGGTCAGGTTATTTATGGGGCCCCTTTCTTCTTTCCTTATGAATGCTTGCAGAGCTATGAACTTTCCTCTTAACACAGTAGGTAACTTCATTTCCATTTGTTTCTAGGAATCTTTGGATTTCCTGTTTGATTTCTTCTATGACCCATTTGTTGTTCAGCAGTGAGCTGTTCAGTTTCCAGGTGTTTGGTTTGACTACTGCTTCTGTGTATGGTTAACTACTATTTTCAGTGCATCATGATCTGAAAAGATAGTTGACACAATTTCTATCTTTTTATTTTGTTGAGGTATGCTTAGTGGCTCAGTATATGGTCTATCTTGGAGAATGTTCCATGTGCACTGGAAAGAT
>JAJIBD010008037.1:0-114556 GCA_021461705.1 Cryptotis parvus
TAGGAATTGAGCCAGTAAATAGGTCTGTAAAAGTCTGTAGGTCATCTCCCCACCCCCCACACAAAGCCCTTAATATATATGTACACACTGCCCATATAGATGTACACACAGCCCATCTAGATGTACATACACACATGAGATGTGTATACACACCACCATATAGATGTACACAGCCCATGGAGATGTATATACTTATAGCCCATATAGGTGTACACACAGTCCATATAGATGTACATATACAACCCATGGAGATGTTTATATGTACAGTCCATAAAGATGTACATACACAGACCTTATAGATGTACACATACTGCTTGTATAGATGTATACATATAGCCCATGAAGATATGTATAAGCACAGGGATATCTGTATCATTGTCTTTCATAAAAAAAACCTGGAAACCAGGTAACTGTCTGTTGTTTGGAGTTAAAGGCAATAACCTTGTGATGGAATACCAAGAAGCCAGTGAAAATGGTATGTGGTCTATATTGCAGACACCCCTAAAGTACAGAATATGTGCAGAGTGGGTACTGAGCATTGTGTATCAGGAGAAGTCCAGTGACATATATGGAATAAAGTGATTTTGTGATGAAAGAATGAAAATCATTTGCAAGGGAGAACACAACACACTGTTGACTTTGGGTTCATTTTATTATTTTATAACATTTGGTGTGAGGCAAAATGAGGCGGTCGGGAGGCATGGTGGGTTCCAGCCTTGGCCCACACCCGGCAGACCTCACAACAAGCCAGGCGACCCCCACCCACTCCATGGGCGCCGCCATTTTCCACATGGACTTCCCTCTCATCAGAACTCCACCCAGCCGACCAGCCCATCACAGCCCGGATCATCGACACCCACCCTGGCAGTTTCTTCCCTCAATCCGGCCCAGGTATGCTGGTCCAGAGACTCTCAGACTGGGGCAGAGCGGTTCCTTGCTTCTCCCTGTGCCCAGCCGTTCATGAGGCAGTCGGAGGCATGGTGGGTTCCAGCCGGCCCACCACCCGGCAGAACCTCACAACAAGCCAGACGACCCCCACCCACTCCATGGGCGCCGCCATTTTCCACATTGGACTTCCCCTCTCATCAGAACTCCACCCAGCCGACCAGCCAACAGCCGGATCATCGACACCCACCCTGGGTTTCTTCCTCAATCCGGCCCAGGTATGCTGGTCCAGAGACCCTCAGACATGGGGCGAGCGGTTCCCTTGCTTCTCCCTGTGCCCAGCCGTTCATGAGGCAGTCGGGAGGCATGGTGGGTTCCAGCCTTGGCCCACCACCCCGGCAGAACCTCACAACAAGCCAGGCGACCCCACCCCACTCCATGGGCGCCGCCATTTTCCACATTGGACTTCCCTCTCATCAGAACTCCACCCAGCCGACCAGCCCATCACAGCCGGCTCGCGACATACCGGCCTGGTTCATCAATAAAGGCTTTATTTGGGAGGTGTTTATAGAGTATGCCTCCCTTACGGCAAGCCTAGCAAGCTGCTCGTGTTGTATTTGATATGCCAAATGCCAGTAACAATTATATTAGATCATTCTCATGACCTAATATAATGGTTTGAGCTCTTTATGTTCCTGTACCAAGCCGTGCCCTTGGCTCTACGCATGTGACAGGACATATTGAGATATTACTGGTGCCCGCTCTAGCAAATAGTGATTAACGGGAAGATCGTGATCGTGAACATTTGGTAGTATATTACATGGTTCCTCTATACCCCCAGGCAAATAATTTTAATTATATAAGCATACCAACCTGCCCTTCGAGGTTTTTGCAGGTGTGACTGTGGTGCCTGGCTGCATCAACAGGTGGCAGACAGGAGACAGGCTTGTCTACACCCAGGGCTCTGCCCAGTGGGCCCTGGATGATTGATGGTCTGACATAGAAAAAGACTGGGCTCCCTGGGATGAACTCAGAGCCAGGACAGAGCCTGGCAAGCCACCCCTGGTGTATCTGATATGCCAAAATGAGCAATAATGGTCAGTAACAATAATGGACCTCATTTCCAACGAATGGAGATGTTTCTGGCTCCTGCTTGAGCAAATAGTGAACAATGGGAAGACAAGTGGCGAGCATATCAAAATGAATATTAGAAAGTCACTCTCATAAGCAAGAGGTGAATCATAACATTCCAGGTTCAATATATTTTCATATCCCAAATTACTAGATTTTTAAGCACACTTTGATACAGGAACTAAATACTTTCCATCTCTTCTATCTCATTTTGACCCATCTAGATCTAATAACTTTAATAATAAATTATGTACTGGTCAGTTATTTACTTTTGCTTTGTGATTTCTAAGCAATATCCTTCCTCGAACTAGGGTTAGAAGCATTCCAGGCTTCTCACTGAAATCCAGTTCTACTATTGCTACCAGAAGAAACATGGTCTCGTTTTGGTCACTCAGTGGATTCAGGTGATCTGAGATTCTTAAGAATAGGACCATTAGCAATAGTTTAATCCCTTTGTACTCGTACCAGTTGAGAAGTTGAGAAGGGTCATAGATCAATCTTTTGCTGTTTTCCTGTCCCCTCTCTTAGAGGAGCGAAGATAGAAGCCAGGAGAGACTTTAGGCAGTAGAGCCACAGGTCATGTAGTCTAGAAAGGATGAGCTCAGACCCGCAGGAGCAGGGCTGTGTGAGAGGAAGGGAGCATGTGAAGGAGTTTTGGAGAACAAGCTCCCAGGACTTGCAGAGGCTTTGGGTGTGATGAGAGAGAGGGTCAGGATGGAGCTTAGGTTTAGCTGAGCAGTGGTGCCATTCCTCGGTCAAGGCTCGGGAGGGGAACATCGGAGGCCCACAGTGTGTTCACGGAGATGCACGCTCAGAGTCACCATGGCGAGCACACCTGTCGTGCAGTCGGAAGGTACTGCAGCAACAGCCACAGAGGCCGTGTGGGAAGTAGTGCTGTGAATGTGTCTGCCGTGGGGAAGGAACAGCCCTGGCACGTTCTCAGGCTTAGAGGAAGTCAAGCTAAGATGTGGCGTGAACAGGATGGAGTGCTCAGCTGCTGCCAAGGGAAGCTGTTGTTAGGGAAGCCCAAAAAGGCAAGCAGAGGCCCACACTGGATGTGCCTCTTGGCGGGATTGCTCACACAGTGGAGACACTTGTGCACCTGTGGGCAAGGAGCCTCACAGCCAGGGGCAGAAGAGAGCAGATGTGGTGAGCCAGAGACTTTAGGGCTTTAAGCCCACTCTGGGTTTTTTTAATTTGCTGGGGGCAGTGAAATGAGGATGTGGCCAGACAGAGTATCTAGGGCAAGAGACACAGAGCCCTTGCTGTTTGTTTTTATAAGCAGCTGTTCTAGATCTTTGCAGATGGAAACACCCTCATGATACCAGAGTGTGAATCTTTAAAGAGAGCACTTGAGAAGGCGAGGTGGGAGGGAGGATGGGCACTGTGGATGGGAATGACCTTCTTTAGGCATCAGGGCAGATCAGAGTGTCTAGAAGCAGAGACCTGGGGCAGGTGGTTAGTGAGTTGCCAAAGGAGGAGGAGGAAGGAAAGCCAGCCCATTCCTCTGAATTTCTCCATGGAATATGAAGCATGATCACTGTTGGGAGAGAGGGACAGTTAAAGACAGAACAAAAAGGTGTGATGGAGATATTTTCGAGGGACATAGGGAATATTCTAGAAAACTGTGGATGGATGCTGGGTGGTATTGAGTTGACATTTAAAATATTGAAGCCAGAGGGTAGTACAGCAGGTAGGGCATTTGCCTTGAAACCACCAACCCAGGTTTCATCCCCAGCATCCCACATGGTCCTCTGAGCCCACCATCAGTGATTCCTGAGTGCAGAGCCAGAGTAAGTCCCTTAGCACAGCTGGGTGTGGCTCCAAAACAAAACAAACAAAACAAAACAAAACAATAACAAAAATGGCAAATGAAGTATCAGTGAGCACTGAGCCTCATGGATGGTTTAGTTCTTAATTGGTACCAGAGAGCAGAAACTGAGGTTTCTTGGTAATGTCTGTAATCAGGACCTTTAGGAACGAAGATGGTCAGTACTTGGCATATGCCTGTGCCACGAGGTGCCTCTTTGCTCTACTGCTGGTCCTCTCAGGCCTTCCCACCGCCAAGCCTGCACGCCGTGAGATACCACATTTGTCTGCTCATTACAAAACCTGTTTTTACCTTGGAATAAAACTCAACTACCCTGCTCTTCATTTGTGCTAATTTCTTGAAGCACGAGACAGATTTTTTATTTTATTTTTTTAAATGAATACCTTCTCTGCCAAATAATTGCAGAGTAATAAGATTACTTGGAGGTGATCTTGCTCCAGAGAAAATTATGCAAAATTGCACAGTTCACAAATAACCACAGGTCAGATCTTGATTTGTTTTTCTTGGTCATTTTAATGCAAATATATGCATATATGTACATATTTTAGTCATGTATAAAAAACACTCAGCTTAGTGGGTTTTGTTTAATCTACCAGGAGTTTCTAGCACTGTTGTAGGGAAGATAGGGTGGGAACATCTAACAGATTTTTTCCTCTCTTGAAGTCTGTGCTCGCATACAGATACACACTTGTGCACATACAGTCTTGTCCCACAAACAGTAAGAACTAGTTGCATCCTGGTCTTTCTCCATATGAGAATGACATCTGGCATCCTGTCTTATACTCTAAGTTTCAGTTTGCTTCCATGTAACATTTCTTCCATTTTCTGTGTCATGTGATTTCCACACTGTCCCATTGCTGAACATGGTGGTGGCTGCTTTCAGTGTTTGAACATAACTGCTATGTTGTTTGTTTATTTATTTAGACCATTCCCAGTGGTGCTCATAACTTGCTTCTGGCTCTACCCTAAGGAATAACTCTTGGCAGTGCTCGGGGTACCATATTCCAAGCACAGTTTTCTCCAGCGCCTCTGGTCCTGTCTACATCTCTTCATCTCCATTTTCTTATATGTGCATGGTCTTTGGGCTTGCTGGTCTTCCTTCTCTACCTCAGACGTGCAAGGTTTGATCTTTTGCAAAAGCAAATCCTACTATTAGAGAATTGTCTTCTCAGTGAAACTCAGCAGTTCTGCATGAGTATCACTTTCTTAAGCCATCTGTCCCTGAGAGTGAACCCATCTTAAAGAGTCACCCAGTCACCAGGGAGGAGAAACCAGAGCTAAGGCACCTGCCTTGCATGCAGTTGAACCCATTTTGCTCCCAGCTCCACATCTGGGCCCTTGTGCATTGTGTGGTGTGGTTCAGATCACCCCCTGGCCACAGATTACTAACCATGCTCTATCACGCACCCCAGTTTCTGTTTTGACATAGATATCAAATTTCCTATTCGGAGTTTGTCTTTTTTTTCATTCCGTGAGGTTGTAAGCCCAGGAAGATGATGCCTTGACTGTCTCGTTGCTGGATTACAGAGTCAGTGACCAACTCATAGAAGCATTTTCCAGAAGTGTTTGTTGAACCTGTGAGGGTGGATGCTACTAGTGTCAGGAAAGTCCCTCATGAGGCCCTGCTCCCTTAATAACTAAGGTATATTCACGTGTGTTTATAATAAAAGGTTCATAGCCACGCCACATAGACTTCAGAATTGGTGAACAGAATACATGTTCTTTTCCATCCCCTTGAACTGGGAAAGTACCTGCCTCCCAGATGTACTGACAAGTAATATTCTGTTAGTGGCTCACCTTGGGGCCTTGTTCCACAGTGGGCACATGCTGAGTTGGAAGTTCCCACCTACTTAGGCATGCTGTGGGCCTGCAGTGTGGAAGAAACTTGTCCCTGAGCTCATCACTGTTCCTCCATGTGCTGATGGTGAAGTGTGGCCACGGAAGGTGATGGAGGTTCTTGAGGCCCAGAGCTAACAAGAGACCGAGTGGGACATCCCCTCCTTGGTCTCCTTTGGGAGCTTTCGCATCTGCCCCAAGTCGGCCTCCTTGGGAATGCATGCGTTTCTCCAGCTCCGAGGGGTCGTTTGTGCTTTGAAAACACACTAAAGCGTCACCTTGGGAATGCTTCATTTTCATCCAGACTTGCAGTTACTTGGTGTATTAAGGTGCTTTTCTTGCACATGTCAAGGCAGGTTTAATCCCCAGCACTGCCGCTGCCTTCTGGCCCAGAGCTGGGGTGTGGCCTCACCCCCCAACCCCCACTCCCCTACCCCCATCCACTCCTGGGCAAATAATTGACTCCTCCTTAGATAGTGATTCCAGCGAGCAGTGGGATCTGTTGGAAGGATCAGGACTCCATGTGATCACTTTGCATGGGGCAGCATGTGTGCTAGGCAGGTGAGGGGCATGCCATGGGGACGTCTCAGGACACTTCATTTGGAATGAATCTGATGGGTCAGAGCTTTTGTTACCGTTACTGGAGTGAGTTCCTGGCCGAGACCCCTCCCTGCCTAAGTCAATTGCTTTGAATTTTCTGATCTTTCTTGGCAAAGAATTAGTGGTATTCTTTGACCAATCCTGTGTGGCCTTTGGAACTTTTCTCTCCTGATTTGGGGACATGTCTGCTGGGGACATGGATCCTTTCCCAGTGCTAGCAATTGTGTCTCTTCATTTCTTCTATTTTAGATACATTCCTTCATTAACTTCTAAGTGGGTCAAGCACAAGAAAAGGAGAAAGAAGCATATCCTCTCACCTATATTCCACAAATATATTGAACTATTGAAAAACGTTTCTTTCTCTTTCTTAGCAAACCTTCCTCCTGAAAAGTGTCTTCCCTGAAAAAGACCAGTAGATATTTATTGTCATTTAGTGGGGTTTGCGTTAGGCCAGGATGGAATTATTTGTACTCAGCTGGAGAAAAGGAGGTGGCAGTTAGAAATGAGAGCGCTATACCCAGGTGGGCTGGATGTCCTCCCCACCCGCTTGGCTCAGAGCTGGGATCCAGCAGATGGTCTGATGGGCGGAGCATGAGCTGCCACTGAGGACCTGTTCTGCTGATACCTGGGTGGACCCTGTGCTGGCACTGCAGAACTGCCTGCTAGCAGAAGCTGTGTAGATGCTTCTCATTCTCGTGAGTTCCAGCTTCCTTGGACACTTCTGCACGGCCTCCTGTGCAGGCTCAATCTTCAGCACTCCAGGGGGAGACTGACAGGCAGCAGAGCGGAGCGGGGGTTTAGCGATGGCTGAGCAGAAGGGGCTGGGCGAGAGAGCCCCTGTGGTCTCAACCCCTGGGATTCCCCACCCTCTCTGCACTCCTACACAGAGCTCCTCAGCTCTAATCAGTTTTCTTCTAGATTCCTCATATTCTTGTTTGTGGGCCACATCTGGCAGTGCTCAGCCCTTACTCCTAGCTCTGCATGCAGGAGTCACTCCTGGAAGGGCTCAGGAACCATAGAGGGTGTCTGAGATTAGACCCGGATCACCCGCGTGCATGGCAAGTGCTATTATGTCACTCACTATTTTATCTGTCCAGCCCCAAGATTCCTCATTTTCAGGAGTTTTAAAATAAACCCCCTCTTTATTTCCCTCTGAAATTAAATGTAATTTTAGAGGTGAAAACAAAGGATTGGAGGATGACAGGGTGGCTCAGCCATTGCCTTTTTGAGTTAAATAATAGCTACAACAGATGCTATATTAAGTGAAAACACAGAGAGGAAAATTTAGTAATTTAAAATTTTTCCTACTGTCTGTCCCAACTTAAAAGTGGCTATATAAACTTTTACAGAGTGCACAAAAACAGATGCTAAGTGATTATGCAGAAGTTCAGGTTTTCCAGTAGCTTTTCTTTGCTCCCCCTTAGAGTCACATCCAAAAAGTCTGACCTGAGAACACTGGAGCAGACTCGGGGTGTGGGCTGTGATGTGGTGACTCTGTGGTTGGAACTGTTCATGTTAACACACTTGTAGACAGGTGACATGAATTATTATAGTTACATAGAACGTAAAAATGAAAAAGAAGAAAAATGCCCAAGTCTGGGCAAACTGGATCTCCCAAAGATTTGTTCTCCAAAGGATTTTGTTTTAAATTTCCAGAGTAAGTATTCAAAGTGTGAGCACAGGTTGTAAAAAAAGTTAAGAAATGGAATTTACAAGCATCATTGTGTTGTATTGGAAGATTTTCAATACTTGAAAAGATTATTTGGGTGTCTAATGAAGCTTTTAAACTCTGTGTGCAGGTTATTACTCAGATTTTTGACTTAATGGTGAGCATGCCCGATACATTTATATAATTGCCTAACTAAGTAAATGGCTTTTTGTCACTTAGAGATAATGTCTATTTATTTGTTCACTGACTTTAATTTGGGAGCCCCATCCAGTGGAGCTCGGTCACTACTTACAGATACGTGCTGGGAGAGAGCTGGTGTCAGAGATCGAACCTGGCCTTCTGCTTGCAGCGCCCTGCTCCCACCCTCTGAGCTCTCTCTGGTCAAAACTTTTACTTTGTTTTTTTTTTTTTTTTTTTTGGGTCACACCTGGTATTGCTCAGGGGTTACTCCTGCTCTGCACTCAGGAATTACTCCTGGTGGTACTCAGGGAACCATATGGGATGCCGGGGATCGAACCTGGGTCCGGCCGCGTGCAAGGCAAATGCTCTACCTGCTGGACTATCACTCCAGCCCCCAAACTTTTACTTTGAAGGTAAACATCTCCCCATCTTTCCCTTTTCACTTTGAACCCTGTGCAGTCTTTGAGGTCCTGCTTTTCAAAGAGGTGCCAGAATGGGCTCTATGGAAAGAGAGGAAGTGAGTTGCAGCGTGAACTCAAGGTTGTCTGGGAGCAGGTGTCCTGGTGGCCAGGAACCTGCCCAGAGTATGGCATAGCTAGAGTGGGACCTTCTGCCTTTGCCGTCTCAATTTCCCACAAAATGTTCATTTTGTTGTCTATGTGTCTCCCCTGTTTTTTTGTCTTCCCTTTGTTTTTTTTTCCTTTGGCCCCGTGAGGCTCAAACGCCCAGCAGCTTCATGAGCGGATCCAGTCGTCGAGCATGGACTCCAAGCTGGAGGCCCTGAAGGACTTGGCCAGCCTCTCCCGGGACATCACGCTTTGCCCAGGAATTCATAAACCTGGATGGCATCTCCCTGCTCACACAGATGGTCGAGAGTGGCACTGAGTAAGCATCCTTTTATCCCACGTCCCTCCTGGCCTCTCCTTTCCAGCTCCAAGGGTGTGCGTGTGGCCTTCGTGCTTGCTTTTGCGAAGTTGATGGATCAGAAATTGGCTAAACCCAGGGAAAATGGCTCCAGAGAGTGCTGAGCCATGGGCTCCTGCAGTCAGCTGCTCCATAATTTCCACCCTACTGGGAAAATTCCCTGAAATGCTGGAAATGTCAGGTTTAGGAGGAAAAAGAGCTCATTATGTCCGTTACCTTTCCGACATTAAATCATGGTTCTACAGAATATAAGTCCCTTCTGTCCCTTGCTGAGCCCCAAGAAAAAATTTTCCTTTCCTGAGTCCATTAAAAAAAGTATTTGAAATATCTGCCTAGTTTCAAAGTATCAGACCAGGCAAAAATAGCATCCCTGAAGTAACAATGCACTTGAATGATGAGCTGAGTAGCTAGGTTGCTGTATTTATTTAAAATCAAATATAATAGGCACTAAGTTCTCACTCGTGAGCAAAAAAAGCTAGAAGTTGGGAAAATTGAGGATGTCAGCCTTCCCTGCCAAGTTTGGGGGCAGAATTCCCTGGACAAGTGCTTCCTCCTGAGCACCTGCCCACCTTCCCTCCTTCCAGAATGGATGATAGTCAGAAGGCCTTTGGAGACCTTTGAGAGCCATTGGGAGTGAGAATTGGTGGGCAGTGCTCGTTGGCCACCCCTTATCTTTCCTGGGAAGGCTTTGGTTCTCGTGCAGGATTGACAAGTGATGCGCCAGATGGGTCTCGCTCATCAGGATAGTCTGAGAATCCCCAGCAGGCCTGAGGTCCACAGCCAACTGCCCTTCCCAGATGGTCAGGTCACTTCTGGCACAGACTCTGAGAGCATATAAAATTGCTAAATCTATTAGTTACATACTAATATGCTAAATTAATGCTTTGCAGAGCCAGAGACAGATTCCTGAGGAGAGAGAAAATAGCATTGAAAATTGGGACCCAAAGCTGGATCATTTACATCTGCTTTCAGTACCTGGTGATTCAAAGAATAGGCTGCTGGTGGTACAGGCTAGAGAACAGCCCCTGCCCCTCTCCCTCCTTCCCTTCCTTCCTTTCTCCCTTCCCGTCGCCTCCTACTTAGCCTTTGCATTTGGGACTAGTGAGATTTTTTGTTGTTGTTCAATAATAATATTTTTTTTATAACAGCAAGGGTATCTCATACTAGAAGGCTTTGTAAAGTTTGTGGTGGGGGATCTTCCCTTACAAACATTGAAAAGAGTATCTAGGATGGAATTGGGGTGAGGGGGAGGGAAAGAAATCCAGGAGGACTGACAAGAAGGCTCCAGTGATTTGGAAAAGGTCAGTTATAGACTGAGGCTGGTATCATTCATTTTTTTTTAATGACAACTAAAACTCTGCTCATTAGTTGTGACGTTCATCTCTCGGAGTGGAGCAGAGAGATGGAAATCTGGGTGTTATTAGAATCCTAAGTGGTTACTTTCAGTTGGAGCCGAAGCTTAAAATAGCTAGAGGAAAGTTGAATACCAACCATTCGCTTTCGAGCATTGGCCTAGGAAAAACATACCGGTTGTGCAGGGCAGATGCTCAGGGCCGAGTCCCAGGTGGAATCTGTCAGGTCCCTTTATTCCTGTGCAGACTGCAGGTGGAGGGTGAGTTGCCCGTGTGATGTCTCGGAAGCTGGTGCAGTGCGATTGCTCATATCGGCCGTCTCTAGTCCCACTAAAGTTCATTTAGTTTCCGGTGCTCGTAAACGTTAGTGCTGCTGTTGTGCTTCCAGCTTTGCTAGAATTAAACTGCTTGACCAAAATACACCAGACGGGGTGACCTAGAAAATAGAAATGTGTTTTCTTCCAGTCTGGAGGCTGGAATCCTAAAATCAGCGTCCCAAGAGGGTTGGTGTCAGCCGGTCAGTGAGGTTTCTGCTTCATTTTGCCCTCTAGCTCTGAATTCAGTCTGGCGCTACTGAGACAGGGTCATCTTTCCCCCCCCCAGAACACTCTCCAAAGGAACTCTACTGGTTTTGTGCGAAAAGTCAGAATAAGGGCTGATCCTCTATATTTTTCTTGTCAACATTATTGCCCTTGGTGGAAGGATGTCCCAAGTGGCTCTCTGGGGCTCTGGGGGCCTCACCTGGTGATTCTGAGCTCACCAGGCTCAGCTAACTGTTCCCAAGTTCAGTACTTGGGAACAAGGACTTGCACTGCTCAGGCCCTGCGGCGCTGGGGATGATAAGCACCATCTCAGGGGAGCTGGGAGTCATATACAGCGGCAGTAAAGGGCCCTCTGGGGATACATCCCTCAGTGAGTGGGGGCCACGTGGTTCCTGGGGGTAAAATGCGGTATGCAGCCTTGAGGTTTTACACCAAGATTTTCATACTATATTTATTATTATTGGTTGTTTGATGTTTTTGCTTTTTGGGCCACACCTGGCAGTGCTCAGGACTCACTCTTGGCTCTGTGCTCAGGGATCATTCTTGGTGGTTTAGCAGAATCTGTGCTGTTGCCTTCTTTTGTAATTCTTTGTGACCTCTACAGTGGCCCAACATCCCATGCCTCAGAACTGGTCACTGGGGACAACCAGTCTGAACCTTATCTCAGTCTCAGGTTGGTGTCCCATGAAGGATGTCCTAGTGGCCTTTCCGCCACTGTCACTGCGGTGGTGTTTGAACAGTGGATTACTCACTGGTGGTTGTAAGCCCCATTAGTCTACAGAACCAACCGGCTAGCTTTCTTGCAGATAACCAGAGTCCAGGGCAGAGCGGGAGTGAACTCTGACTTGGTTTCTCTCTTCAATCTCTGCAGCAGGGAGTGTGCCGTCTCTCTGCCTCACCTCTGGTGCGCTCCTGACTTCTTTTTAACCTCCAAGTCCTGCTGCTTTGGGAGACGGAGGAAGAAGGAACTGGAGCTCCAGGCTCCTGTCTTCTCTCTCTTGGCTCTGGCAGCTCATTCTGAAAAGTTGGCTCATTTGACCCATAGCCATTTTTCCGTGATTTTGCTCTGATTGAAAATAAAAGGGCATTTTTTTTTAATTGAAGAAAGCCTGGCTTCTCCATTACACTTTGAGTAAGACTTAAATTAATTAATGGGACTCTTTGGGCTCGAAACCACACAAATTTAATAGCTCCCTGCTCTTTGGAAGGCATGCTGCCGCGTGGCTTCCGGGCACACAGCCAGCCGGGAAAGGCAGAGGGTGCCTCAGCAGGACCTGTGGAAATTTTTAGGAAACAGTAAAGAAAATGTAGGTGGAATTTTTTTTCCTCCCTCACTCTGAGCCTTAATGAGATTCAAAGATTGCTCTTCTGCTCTTTGTTACCCAAGGCTGAGTTTTTGAGGTTTCTTTCCAGCTGCTTACAAGAGGGTCTGTGAGGAATTAGGGGAAAGTGTCATTATGGCAGAGCAGAGCATTGAAAACGGAATTGAAGTTTTCTGACATAGTGAAATGCTGAAATGACTCTTCTCATTTCAGCTCAAAACGTAGGTATGGAAGTGAGTAAGGTTCTAGGGAAAGACTGGGTCTAGCCTGAAGATGAGGGACATGAGTCAGTGTACTCGTTAACTAGTGGGTTTTTCTTTTTCTTGGTTATCAGGGACAGTGAGATGGGAAAAGTGAGGACTTGTGTGTGTGTGTGTGTGTGTGTGTGTGTGTGTGTGTGTGTGTGTTTGTTTTTTCTGGGGTTGGAGTTTGAGCCCAGAGCCTCAGGTAGGTTAGTGACTCTTAGGCTCTGCTATGACCTACATCCCAGCTGTGGACAGAAGACTCCTTTTTTTTAATGATTATTTAGAGATTTCTCAGAAATGATGAATTGTATTTTATTTGAAGGAAAAAAATACTTGCAGCTTTCAATCCAATGTAGTGACTAATTGGCTTTTCTTCGGATTTTACTGAGACACCGTGTTCCTTGTCTATGCTTGTGTGCACACACACAATTGGACAGTTTACCCTGAGTCCTTTCACGCTGAAGCAGTTGGAACAGGGGACCATTCCCAAGAATGAAAGAGCAGGACCCGTGCACTTTCCCTCCCACTTGGCCATGCGACAGGAAAATTACGCTCTTGGATATGACTGGACTCCAGCACCGCCCCTGTGCTGAAGCATCCAAGAGCAAAAAAAAAAAGTTGAATTTATGTACTCAGGCGGCTTTAAGACTTAGCTTTTTGATTAAAAAAAAATCATGTGCCTGGTGCAGTAATACATAGAGTAGGACATTTGCCTTGAACCTGAAAGACCCAGGTTCGATTCCTGGCACCCCAGACGGTCTCCTGAGCCACTCCAGGAGTGATCCCAGAGCACAGAGTCAGGAGTAAGCTCTGAGCACCAAAACCAAGTAAATATCATGTTGTTTTATTTAAAAAAATAGTCGTATCTAGGGACTGAGAAATAGTGCAGGGGTTGGGGCATGTGTCATACATGTGACTGGCCAGTTTCATTCCTGGCATCCCTGCAGGCCCCCAGCATCACTGGAGTGCCTGTGGAACCCGACAGTGAAGACACGAGCAGCTCCGCGTCCTTGCGCCCTCTGAGCAGAGGCCTGGTCACATCTGAGCAGCCCCGGAGCTCTCCAGCCCCTGATCTGTTTATTGTTCAAGAAAAAATACACAGATAAGCTGCAGGAAGGAAACAAAAAAAACATTTTGAAGCCACCTTTACCATGATAAACAAATTTGCCATTGTGGTGTGTGTCTGTTGTACGCATGCTCTCAGATCTGTGCACATGCATAGGCCCTACCAATGCAATATATAATATATACATCTATTTCTTGGTGTTGGTTCTCATCCACTGCTGCTCAGAGCCTGTTCATGGCTCAGTGGTTTGGAGACCATTTGGAGACCATGCGGTGTCCTAGACCAAACCAGGCCTCTTGCTAACATAGCAGGTGCTCAGACCTTTGAGCTACCTATGGCCCAACAATGTAGAGTTTTAATTTTACTATTTTCTTTTCCTTTTGTAGTCTGCTTTTTGGCACCTAACAATAGTTTCATGTATTTAAATATTCCAGTCACTATTTTTTTTTGTTGTCTGTGGGTTATGTCGTCAATAAAGCTTGATTCAGATACAATTGATATAGATACACAATATGGTATATGATGTGAAGGACATAGTCTGTAGACGTAACCATTCCACAATTACTGAATATTTGTGTAGTTTTAAAGGCCTTCTCCCTTTCCTCTCTTGACTTGGAACATTCTAATCAGCTTAGTAAAATCTTGGTGAATGTATAAATTCTTTTTTGGAAATAAAATGTCTGAGTCAGCGACACACACTTTAAAGCTGTTTTAAAATAAGAACAGTTGTGTAGCTCACGGAATGTCCTCATTTCTGGCTTGTCACTCCTGTGGGAGGATCGCCACTCTACCACGCTGGTCCAGGCTGGAATGGTTTTCCGTTAATTTCCTTGAGGAAGAAAGGAGTGAGGTATTTGAGGAGTTTTCCTTAGTCTGTGGAATTTGTAAAATGCTTTTTATTTGCTTGGTTGCTGTAATTTGTCCAGAATTCGGCCCTATTAGAAATAGTGGATGGAGCCCCAGTTATTTCAGGGATATGTCAAGACCTTACGTGATTGTCTTCTAAACAGACAATATTAATAGTGTAAATTGTTAGTACCCGCCCCATTCTGTCATCTGTATGGTGCAGGAAAGGATGTTTGTTTGTCTGGTAGTATGAGATTGGGTTTATAAAAAAATATTTTTATCATAGCTATAGTTTCTTATTGAATTTTCACCTTTCCACAACACTTTATTCTGGCTTTCACCAGAGCTGTGGCTTGCTCTTCAGAGATGTGAAAATTGAGGTTTGACTTCGTTTCGCAGCCTGATTGATGTCTTGGCTTTGAAGTTGCCCAGTCTCCACCACTTGACAATGGAGCTGTAGGTTTAGTTTATAGCAAAGTGTATATTGTCTGAGTGGGGAACGCTGGGTCTGTATCATTATCCGCCACAGCAATACTATTATCGTGAAGTGTGTGTTATTTGGGGTGGCCCCGCCCTGGCGTGCAGCTCATGTGGTAGCGTGTGGGGGAAGTTGCAGAGGGGCATGGCAATGTGGGGCTGAATGTGGCTTTTTGTGACTTTTATCTTCACCCAGAAGTCTACTTTCGAAAGTGTTGTGCTAACCTCCATGCCCAAGGGTCATCACCTCTACTCAGGTCCTTGCACCGGAGGCTGAAGCCTGGGCTGTGGGAAGGTTCAGGTGACGAGAGATGTGGTGCTGAGTCAGCTGGGCCATAGCAGTGTAGCTGATCCGAGAAAGACTCATTGCCGAGTCAGCAGGCCACACAGTGTAGGCCTCTCTTGACCTTGGACAGGACTCGGCTCCCTTCAAGCCTGGAAGAAACTGCTCAGTGCAGGCTGTGCTGGCTGGGCTCCCGCCCTCAGCTGCTTTCCAGAGAAGAGCTTAGGGATTCGCCTCCCCTCCCATCCTTGTCCTTCCCTCCCCTTTACCTTTGCTCCCCCTTCCCCTCCTTTCCCTTCCCTCCCTACCTCTCCCCTACCCCCTCCGTCTCTCGTTTCCCCTTCTTTTCCTTCCTTCCCCTCCTCTCCTCTCCCTTTTCCTTTCCTCCCCTCCCGTCTCTCGTTTCCCCTTCCTTTTCCTTCCTTCCCCTCCTCTCCTCTCCCTTCTCCTTTCCTCCCCTTCCTTCTACTCCTTTCCCTTCCTTTCCTCTCCCTCCTTTTCCCTTCTGCTCCCCTCCGTACCCTACCCTTCCCTCCTTTCCCTTTTCCCTTTGCCCTCCCTACTTCTCCCCTCCTCGCTTTTCTTCCTTCCCTTCCTATCTCCTTTTCTTCCCTCTCTTTCTCCCCATTCCCCTCCCCTCCCCTCCATTCCGTCTTTCACTCCCTCTATTTTCTTCCCTTTATTTTTCTTCTTCTCCTCTCCTCTCCCCATTCCATCTCCCCTCCCCTCTCCCTGCTCCTCTCTCCTTCCTCTTCTCTCCCCCTTCATTCCCCTCCCCTTCCTTTTCTTCACTTTCTTCCCTCTCTCCTTTCTTCCTTTCTCTTCCTCTCCCTCATCTCCTCTCTCCTCCCATCCTCTCTCCTCCTCTCTTTTCCCCTCCCCTCCTGTAAATCTCTCTGGTTCCTGGCTAGGAATTTGTATTGCATACATCAAAAGGGCTAAAGAAACCAACCTTCTTGGGCTTTGTTGGGGGTGTGAGCAGAAAAATCCCTCAACATGATACGTCCCTTCCCAGCCTTACTTTGTCTCCTTAGCTTCATTGCCCTCCTGGCTGGCAGTGCAAATGGAAGGGGGAGAGAATACCTCACCGTGGGCTTAGGTGAAATTCCTGGCCACCAGCTGCCTTCCTCACGTCATTTGTTCATCTGTCAGGTGGCACAGTGGGAATCTTGCATGTACATACATCATTTGCAAGATGTAGGTCCTGTACTTAACCATTCCATTATTGAACAGTAGCATAATTTTTAGTCTTCTTATTTGCATGATTGTGAATATTTTCCAGTCAGCTTTTCTTTTAGCTGACTTTGTAACTGTTTAAAATAGGAACACTCTAAGCTGGTCATTCCAGTGCTGACCGGTATATTGGAAGTGGACATTCTATCACATGGGTGACAAACTGTTACTGAAGCCGTTTCAGCAAGCCAGTTAGCTCTAGGACTGTTTACTTGAAAATAACTTTAAAATGTGTGTCCTCTGACTCAGAGATTTGAAAAAGTACATCTATGGAGAGAGCTGGGGGAGGATGGAGGGAGGGAAGGGGAGAGGGAAAGAGAGTGGGGGTAAAGAAAAATTTCATGTTTGAACAAATTCAGTATGAGTTGAGTGTTGCCCAGTTGGGAAGGGCGCGAGTGACCCCCATGTCCGACCAAAGTGTAGGATTTGAAGGGAAGAGACAGCATTGCATTTTTATGGTCTGACTAGGAGCCTTGTGGGACTGCTCGTCCTAGGGTTCTAGTTAATACCCATGGAACATTCATGGTGTTCGTTGCTTGTACCAGCTGCTCTCACCAGTCTCCTGTCATCTGTTCTGCTAATGCCCCGAGTTCCAGACTTCACGGAGGAGTCAAGAGGTCGAGTTTCACAGCTGTCCCATTTGTGTCCTTTAAAACAAAGCTGGTCTTGGTAGCGCCCAAAGCCCCAACCCCCAACCCCAAGTGGAGGTGCAGATGTGAGACCCAACTTCTGAAGCACTGAGCCCCTTGCAGCCCGGTAGCCAGGACTGATTGCACATGTGCCTGACATTGCAGAAGGGTGGCTCATTGCAGAGCCTCTGTCTTCCTACATCCAATTAATTAATTAGTTTTATTGAATCTCTATGACAGACACAGTTACAAAGTAGTTTATGAATGGGTTTAGTCATAAAATGTTCCAGTGCCTGTCCTTTCACCCGCACCTTACCCATCACCCATGTCCCCAGTTTCCCTCCCACCCACTCCTTGCCCTATCCCTGCAGCCTGTCTCTGTAGTTGACACTTTCCTTCTATTTCTCTCTCTCTCTTTCTCTCTCTCTTTCTCTCTCACTTTTGCTTTCTTTCCTCTTGGGCATTGTGGCTTCATATAGGTGCTGAAAGGTTATCATGTGTATCTCTCTCTCTGCCTTTAGAGAGGGGAAGGGCACTGAGCTGACTTAGGCCCAACTCAGTAGGTGCAGATGGTACAGATGGTGCTCTCTCAGTGTGGCCAAGGCAGTAAAGGCAGAGAGAAGGCCGCTTCCCAGAGCGGCGAACACTCAAAGGGTTGGACCTGCACGGACTATTTGGAACAGGAGAGAAAGGCATATTTAAAGCCAGATATTTAAGGGAGGTGGTTTGATGGGTCAGAATCACTTGTTTCCTTATCTTCTTGATACAAATTGATTTTTAAAAAACAAAATAATCCTCTTGCAACAGATTAATTTGCATACCATTTTTAAAATAGATGTCCACCCTGATTGTCCAAAATTATTACTATGTGTTATGATTCTTCCTTCCAAAGAAGTAGTCTTTTTTTCTCAAGTAAAGGGAAAATGGAATTAGTTTGCATTTTACCAAAATTTTTAACTTTCCCTTATGCACATAGACTTAGGTATCACTATTACAATACTTTGGTCTCCACATTTTTCCTGGAAATATATTGTTGTCTGTTGGGATTCCCCACCACTGAGTAGGTATACCTAATCTCATGCACATGGAGTGTTCTTGGTCCCTTAAAAATAAGCAAATGTAGTCTCCCTTGTTTAAGGTTGTTTATAGTAGGTTTGAATTCTTTGAATTCTTTTTTATCATTAAAGAATACAAGTTTATTACTTTGAATAATATGCTGGAATGACTAAAGTTCCCTTACCTCCTGGAAGTTAAATATGCCCAGTGTCTAATCTTGAACTTTCTTTAAAATGTTGTTTGTGTAAAAAAAAAAAAACCCAACATGTTTCTTACATGGTTACTTTTCAATTTTGCAGACGGTACCAGAAATTGCAGAAGATCATGAAACCTTGGTAAGACTGGCTAAATGATACATAGAATATAATTATTCCATCTTTTTCTATTACCCTGTCATCTGATTGTATAATTGGGGATCTAGATATTTTGTATTAATTTATGGGGGTTGATTTATATTTGATGTTATTATAAACAAATTCCTTAATAAATTACTTCCCTTTCCTTTGTGCTAGGATGGGGAATTTTATGATGGTGGTCGCAAACGTCATGTCAGGATTGCTCTTCTCGGGCGAGGCCTGGCTTACATTTATGTACTACTTTAAATAAGAATGTTCTTTTCTGTGGCCATATTGTGTTCAAAGTCACATATCTTTGATTTTCTTCAAGAAAAAATTCACATTCAGAAGTTCATCATTGAAGTATGGAATGAAAATTATTTATCCAGAAAGTGCTCAGTCTCCTGTGGAATTGAATGGGATGTGAATTATATCTGGAGATTCCAGAATGTCTTCATTAGAGTTCTGCCTTCTCTGGGTCCTTTTGTTGCATTGGTTATTTTTCTTTTATGTTGTTGTTTTTTGGGCCAGAGCTGACTTTGCTCATGAGCTGACTTCTGACTGTGCTTGGAGTTGGTCTAGTAGTGTTTGGGAACCATACAGTTCTGGGGTTGAACCCAGCCTCCTCCTGCATGCAAATGCACACTCTTCTTCTCTGCTCCCTCTCCTGCCCCCAGAACCTTTTGTATTCACTAAACATGAACCCCTGTAGGGTGTAACACATTATAGAGAATCAATGAATTTACTATTTGTAAAAATCAAGTAAAAGTTTAGTTTGGGAAAGAAGATTGAACGGAATTTGAAATTGTTCCCTTCATTTTTTAAGCGCTTGGAGAAAATCTAATGGTCTTTAGAAGGGCAAAGGATTCAATTCCTTCACCTTCCTCACCCTTCACCTTGAGAAACTACCAGAGGAACTCTTTAGCCATTTGATTGCAGCAAAGTAGAAAGCTATGTTGAGTTTTTAGGATAAAGCTTCTCAAGTCTTATTTTGATATGTATTTTTAACACAGTCAAAGCACTTAATGATAATGGCAGCAGAAGCCATCTGCTATATGGAGAGTTTACTCTGTCCTGGGCACAGTCTCAATGTTTACACTCATTCACACTTACATCCACAACACGAGATCAGTAAAATTAGCATCATTTCCTTCATGTAGAAATTGAAGTCAGATGGTGAAGCTGGGATGCGGTGTTTTCATTCTCTATCAGCCATGTACAATCTCTCCATACAGAGGAGTCTGGAACTTCGGAGAAAATGCCATTTCTTCACAGCTTGGAGCCAGTTCTTTTTCTCTTTCAGTATTGAGATGCTGATAGTTTGTTTTGCTGCAAGCCATTATTTCCCTTTGAAATCCCAGGCAAAAATTGGCGCTTGCTCCTGGTTCTGGGGATATTGTAGTTGCTTAATCAAAAATAAAATAGAGAGCAATTCTAAATCTTAACAAAAGATTGTAAAGAAATTACTTAAAAATCAACTCTGGAGGAACTGAGTGGCAACAGAAAGTGGGCAGGAAGAGGAGGGAAGGCAGTCCTCCATGATATTTGTGTTTACAGTTTCTGCCTGGGGACAGCTGTTCATCCTGAGAGCAGGACATATCAGAATGTCTCTTGTCTAGGGGACTCTGAGGGAGGAGGATGCAGTTTAGGGTGACCATATAATGGGAAGGATACATGAGAGAATGGAAGCCCAGGGGGTGGTGGGCCACATGTCTACATAGATGCTTGACTCATCTGTAAAGTGCTTGCGTCTCTGTATTTGAATGTGTTTGTGTAAACTCCAAAAAATCTGGTAAAATCACTAAAAGAAATGGAAAGAATGGATCAGTTTCAGTTGCTAGTCACTGCAGGGTTTGGTTCTGGCTGGACTAACTTTGTGCTAGAATACAAACTAACCCTTCTCAGGAGACAGAACAGAATTTTTAAACTTGGCATTATTTTATTGTAGATCTTCAGAGTACAATGAAAACATCACTAGGTATATAAAGAATAGAATAAGATGACCCAGAGTTAATGGGATGGGGAGCCTGTAGTAGAAACCAGCCAAATTATTAATAGGATAAGATGACCCGGGCAATAGAATTATTAGGTATCTTTTTTAAAAAAAATATTATACCACTGTGAGATATGCAATTACAAAGATGTTAATGTTTGGGTTTCAGTCATACAGTATTCCAGCACCCATCCCTCCACCAGTGCCCATTTCCCATCACCAATGTCCCCTGATTCCCTCCCCCTCCCCCCAGCTTGCCTCTATAGGAGGCATTTCTTGCTCTGTCTCTGTCTGTCTCTGTCTCTCTGTCTCTGTCTGGCTCTCTCTCTCTCTTTCTCTCTTTCTCTCCTTTGCTTACACTGTGGCTTGCAATGCATACATTTAGAGGTTATCATGTATATCCCTTTGCCTACAGTCAGTGCTCAGTTCTAGATGGTATTATCATTTCCAACAATTATTAGTACACTGTTCCTTTCTCTGTCTTACCTAACCTGGTGATTCCTACACAGTTGTGGTAGATTCCATGAATTTATAGGTGATGTTTTAAACTCACTTTAAAAAATAAACTACAGTTTTATTTTAAAAAATAAATATTTAAAAAAATTGAGTCACTGTGAGATACACAATTACAAAGCTGTTCATGATTGAGTCTCAGTCATACAGTGTTCCAATACGCATCCCTTCACCAGTGCACATTTTGACTGCAGTGTCTCCATTTTCCCTTCCGCCACCCCCTCACCCCCCAGCCTGCCTCTGTGGCAGGCACTTTCTCTCTCTCTCTCTCTCTCTCTCTCTCTCTCTCTCTCTCTCTCTCTCTCCCTCTTCCTTTTAAAATTCACTTTGATACATAAATATATAGGAGTTGGAGAGATAGTACAGCAGATTGCCTTGCATGTGGTCTACATGGGTTTGATCCCCAGCACCCGTGTGGTCCACTGAATCCTGCCAGGAGTGGCCCCTGAGAGCAGAGTCAGGAGTAAGCCCTGAGCATTACCACGTCTGGTCCCCAAACAAAAACAAACAAACAAAAGACAAAGAAAACTCGAACAAAAAAACAAAACCAAAGCAAACAAAAATACCAAATATTAAGAAAACAAACAAAAAAAAAGAAAATAGTACTAGGACATTAACTATATCCTTTTGCTTTTGAACTTACATGTCAAACCCATCTCTATGTAAATCAAAATAGAGTAAGTCTTATAACAATGCATAGCATCTCCATATAATCCGTCACTGATAGAACAATTATATGTTCATATGATTATATGCAAAAAGAGCCTTCCACAAAATCAGTATCCACTTAGGATGCAATCGTAACAATTTCAGGAGAACTAATTATCTTCGGTTTGATATCAAACCACTATGAAAACCACTATGAAAAAAATGTTAAAGTCCCATTTATAAATGTATCAAAAAGACTTAAAAGAAATCCTAGCATCATGAATGCAGATGTGGAAGCCCCAGAAGAATATGGAAACTGTAAAAAAGAATAACCAATTAGAATTCGTAATATCTTATTTTAAGAAATTTACTGTGTGAAAGTTGAAGGTGGCGGAGGAGATAGTAATCTTTGGGTTATATTAGCATAAATTCTCCATTCTGAAGAATAGATACAATAAGTAGTAAGACAGTTACAATTAATTTAAAATAAATTTCATTTCCTTTTATTGGGGTTCCACGAGGAAATAAAAGAGCATATGGGCCAGAAAAAAATATTTGAGAAAATAGTGGCAGAACATTTAAAAATTTGATGAAAACATAAATTTATAGCTCTAAGCAGGTCTGAGAAATAGAAAAGAATAAATAGAAACAATTACAGCAAAATGAATTTCTTAGGTATTTATCAGTAGAAAAAAATGGTCACAAGCCCAAGTATCAATACTTAGAGTAAAAAAGTTATATTACTGCAGATTCCACTGAGTTAGACAGAAAATAAAGAGGTGTTAGAAATAACTTTATGTCAATAAATTTTAACCTGTAGATGCCATGTCAGCTGAGAAATGCAGAGCTTTCTTTCCTCTCACATGGTTTGTTCATCAGCCCTAAGCAGCAGAGTAAGCTGGTTGCCTCTAACTGCAGCACATTGAAAATCCACAGAAGTTCATAAGTGAAGCTCATGCATTCTTAGGCAGGAGGATAGTAGAGGGATTAAGGTATTACTTGCATGTGGCCAACCTCCATTCTATCCCTGGCACCACCTATGGCGCCCTGAGCACCACCAGGAGCCATCCCTGAGCACAGAGTAAGCCCTGAGTATTGCCAGGTGTGTTTCCCAAGACAGAAAACAAACAACAAAAGGATCACATCTTTTCTTTCTTGGCAGCTCCTTTGCACAGTTTCCGCTCATTCCTGCCTGCCCTGCTGCTCTGATCCACAGCACTTTTCTCTGCAGACTTATCAGATCTGTTTCCTCTGTCCTTCCTTTCCTAGGCATGGGATCTGCCTCATGCTCTGACAGTTTTTCCTTACCCACTCCTGCTCTTTACCTACTTACCTTTCATAGGGTAAGTAGGTAAAGAGCAGGAGTGAGTATGCAAAATACGGGTAAAGTATTATCGTTCAGTATTACCTGTATTACCTGCATCAATAATACAGGTAAAGTATTATCGTTCAGTATTACCTGTATTACCTGTATCAATAATACAGGTAAAGTATTATGGTTCCACAGATTGCTTGACCATATCTTGTTGATCGTTGCTGGAGAGTTATGCACCATTAGGGACACTGGTCACTCATTACTTCCTGAATGATCTTTGTCGGGTTTGGGTATGAGTAGTAATGACCGTAAAAAGGCCACTGCTACCCCCTTCCTCCCTGCTCTTCCCTTCCAGTCCCCTACCATGCATGCTCTTACTCTCAGCTCTGGCTTCTCAGGCAGGGGACTAAACTGATCCATCAAAACTGGCTTATGAGAAAAGAGAAAATCTGAACAATGTATCTATTGAAGAAGTTGTATAGTTGAATTCATTATCAAAAAGCCTTCACATAAGGAAAATTGGTTATTTAGTTTTCATCAGTTTTTAAGCTAGTGCATGCTGTCACACACCTGCAGAAGAAATACCAAATCAACATCTATACTTCAGAGGTGAAGGCAGAGTCCAATTCTTTTTTGAGGTCATTATTACTCTGATACCCAAACCAGACAAAGATAATGTAGGAAGTAACGGGTGACAGTGTCCCTAATGAACAGAGTTGTATAACTCTCCAACAACGTATCAACAAGATTCAGTCACGCAGTATGTGGAACGACAATACTTTACCAACTTCCAATTTTAAACTGAGCCAGTTTTGAGGATCTAATAGACTGCAGGTTGATTCCAGTTACTATTGTAGTGGATATTAGAATGTGACTGAGGGTAAGCCTGAAGTAGGTGTTAACTGTGTTTATTACTAGATCATTTAGCAACATGTAGGAATATTTATTGGATTACAATATGAACTATGTATTTGTATTGAACTACATATAGAATTTAAATAAATATTGGACTAAAATATTGAATACTGAACTAATTTTATTTGTGCAGGAATTAATTCTTCCTGAACTAATTCTAAGTCAACTATAGCTCAACTGTAAAAAGGAGATAATACTTAGTTGCTGATAAATATTTTTCAAAATTGGTTTGAAAACTTTTGTTTTTAAGTTTGAAAAAAAGTTTAAAAATCAGTTACTATTATTAACATGTAGCAGAACAAAGGAGGAAACTAAAGGAGAAAAAACTTCATATAAGAAAAGACATTTTATATAAAATTGCAGCATTCATTCATAAACTATTTCAGCACAGAGCCTGAGAGATGGTACAGTGGTAAGGCACTTGCTCTAGAGGCTGCAAACCCTGTTCAATCCCTGGCACTCCATATGGTAGCCCTCCAGGAGTGATTTGCAGAATCAGGTGTAGCTTTGAGGTGTGGTGTGGTTGTTCATCCCCTCAAAAAAAACAATTTAATCCTATTCCTCCTTTTTTAAAATTTTTTTTTATTTTTACAATTACAAAGATATACAATTAAAAAGTTCATATTTGGGTTTTGGTCATACAGTGTTCCAGCACCCATCCCGCCACCAGTGCCCATCTCCCACCACCAACGTCCCCGGTTCCCTCCCTCTCCCCCAGCCCTCCTCCATGGCAGGTTCTTTATTTCTTTCCGTTTCTCTCTCTCTTTTCCTTTCCCTCCAGACTATGGATTACAGAACATACATTAAAGGGTTGTCATGTGTATCTTTTGCCTCTATTTAATGCTCAGTTCTAGGTTGGCATTAGTACCCTCGACAATTGTTAGCACATTGTTCCATTTTCTGTCTTACCTAGCCTCTGACTCCCACACGTTTGTGATAATTTCCACCTTTGACAAGACCTCCTGATATATGTTTCACTTGACCTTGGATATTGGTATCATAATATGTACATATATTTATGTTATGCAGATAAATGCAGTCATTCTGTATCTGTCTCTCTCCTTCTGGCTAATTTCGCTCAACATAATCTTCTCCATGTCCATCCATTTATAGGCAAATTTTATAACTTCATTTTTCCTAACAGCTGCATAGTATTCCATTGTGTAGATGTACCAAAGCTTTTTTATCCAATCATCGATTTTCGGGCACTCTGGTTGCTTCCAGATTCTGGCTATTGTGAATAATGCTGCTATGAACATAAAAGTAGGGATGGTGTTTCCGCTGCGGATCCTATTCCTCCTTAACTATGGAAATAACACTAATATGTTTGCTTTTTTTTTACTTCCATTTAATATTGCACTAGAGTTTTAACCATAGGAATAATTTAAGGAAGAAATAAAAGACATAATAATATAAGAGGAAATAAACCCAACTCTAGAGATATATTTGTCTATATACAAAATTCTAAGAACTCCACAAAGAAATTATTTGATCTCATAATAGAGTTTATTAAGGTCTCAGGATACATCTCTATATAAAAGGGATTTTATTACTAGTATACTAACAAAACAACTAGAAAATAAAATTTGGAGTTTCAAAATTTCAAAACAGATTGTCAGAAAACAAAAAATTCTTAAAAATAAATGTGACAGGAGACATTTAATGTCCAGTCACTGAAATGTAAATATAGTGTTTTTTGTAAATATAATTCTGAGGAAAATTAAAGGAGACCCAAGTGAGTAAAGAACATATTATCCTGTGGTTTGGAAAACATGTTGTTCAACAATTTCCCCTCTCTCCAATTGATCTGTACAGTCAAGTACTAATCATGTGTAAAAAAAAAGTTTCAGTCCAATCTAAAAACTTAAATTGAGATGCATAGAATCTAAAATGGCCACAATTGTCTTGAAAAACAAATAGGTTTTTATTGACTTCAGGACTTGCTTATAAATGCATAGTTAACAAGTCTGGTTTTGGTAGAGGAGAGAGACAGATCAATTAGAAAGAAGAGTCTGAAATTGACCCATAGTTCAATTTTAAACAAAGGATCCAAAAGAAAATAAAAAATGACACAAACTCTGCTCTGATTCTGATGACTAAGGGAATACCTTTAAAGAGTTATTTAAGAGTTGCTATGTTCAATAATTTTGGCAAGTAAAGATAAATTCCTTAAGATTTATTGATAGCTTTCAGTGAGCTTTATTTTCAACTTCTCTCCATTTCTTACTTGGGATGTGCTTTAGAGCAACATTCTGAAACACCATTCCTTCATAAAATTAACAGCATCAATTTAAATTGATAGTGGCTGGATTTTGTTGGAATGAAGATGGTTGACTGAACGGATGAGAAACATTTATTTGAGTTAATCCAGCACACATGGGATATTGGCTGAGACACGGATCTCCACCAGCATGTTAAGTTTACAGCCAACTTAATTTGTGGCAGTAAGTGTGAAAAATATTCAGTGTAGCCCGTTATGTATTTTTAAAAAACATATAAATCGAACAAATAAAATCACTCCTGCTGTGCCTTCATAATTGCAGCCCTTTTTTGTGTTGATGCTTTGCACTCAGCATTGATTTCAGTGGACTGCTGCCCCTTTCTTGGGAGCCTGAATCATTCCTCTTTGAGAGGAAATCAACACCTATGTTCAGGTTTGATAAGGCCTTTTGTTGCAGCCTCATTTGAAATAAGGTGATGGAATCCCTGACTTGAATGTAATAAAATGTTAGCAGTGGCCAACCTTTCCTTGCAACTAAGGATTTGAAATTGAATTTTGAAAATTCTGCTCCATGGAAACCTGCTGTGCCATCTAGCAACCAGTTCTAATGAATTGTACAAGTTAGACACATAGCCATAACATTGTGGTATGTTTATTTCATATATTGTTTATGTTCTGTTATCTATTTTTAACATGTTTAGACTTACTAGGACTATTAATTTCTAGTAATGGAAATTAATTTCTATCTGTTTCTGTCTGTCTGTCTGTCTATTTAACTATCTACCTATCTACTTACCTACCTACCTAGGATACCCATGATTATATAATATCCATGTGATAGCTATAATATTTTTCTAATAACATTAAATCAAATGGATTTATTGATATAGATGCACTATTTTATGAACTGTGATTCAGCAAGCAGAGAGTATTTCTTTGGGTGACTTGCATGCTATGAAGTAGTCTCTCCTCATCTGTCAGCCTCACTGTGACTAGCTACTCTCAAAGAACAGAATGTTCTGTCCAAAGGCTCAATAAATCTTGCTTCAACTTCTTAATAACCATGGAAATTGAAATCCTGGCCCCAAAGCAACTTCGATATTTGGAATTGAAATGATGCTCTTTCAATTTCAGTGGAAATCTTTATCTCTAGAGCCTTCCTGCTTCTCTGAGGAGTTCGTCTGCAGAGTTCTGGAGAGTTGAAGGAAAAGAATCTTTGCCCGGATTTAACTCTGGGCCCACCCAGTGGGGAGCCGAGTCCTTATGCCTTCAGAGACTAGCAGAAATAGAACTTTTTATGTGTTTTTAAAGAGACTAATGAAGACAGATTTCTTATCTCTACCAGTCTCAGTTGCAGGACCCTGGAAGACAGTGTGGTTCCAATAGAGTGCTTTGCCATGCCACGGTCTGACCCAGTCCTTGCCTCTTTGTGATGACTTTGTGGCGATAACAGTTTCGTTCTCTAGTGTTAGGTACTTGTGAACTTTGGGAGTTGTCTCTCAGTACTCAGGGTGCTGGAGGAACATACCCCATGGTACTCAACTAACTGGACTGACTATTGAACTGTGTAGTGCTGTGTCTCTACTCCGGTCCTGCAGTGTTGGGGACTTTCAGGGTTATTCTGGTAATTCTTTTCTGTCGGATGTTTTTATTTTTCTGATTCCAGCATTTCTAATAGTGGTGTGGTGATGAGGACAATGAGGTTAATGACCCCAGTTAGTTACTATATATTTGTGGGTTTTTTTTTTTTTGTTTTGCAATTGGGCGTTTGGGTTTTTTTGCAGGTTGTTGTAAAAAAGGTATCCCAGAATTTTATTTACTCTTATACTACTCTTTTAAAGCCTATTTTGGACTTTCAGGGTTATTCTGGTAATTATTATGGTAGGTTATTGGGGTTCCTGTCTGGCATAGAGAGTGCTTTTGTTTGAAATAATAAACATTTCTGTCGGATGTTCAGGGCCTCTAGGGCTGCACATAGTACTTGGAATTGAACCGGGTCCCATGCCCATGAGGCTGGGCTATGCCCTAGCCACTGTATATGAATCTTTGAGCTCTTGCAGTCTTCCAGCATTTCTAATAGTGGTGTGGTGATGAGGACAATGAGGTTGATGACCCCAGTTAGTTACTATATATTTGTGGGGTTTTTTATTTATTATTATTATTATTTTTTTTTTGGCAATTGGGCGTTTGGATTTTCTTGCAGGTTGTTGTAAAAAAAGGTATCCTAGAATTTTATTTACTCCTATACTACTCTTTTAAAGCCTATTTTGCCCCATATTTCTACATTTTCACTTTTCTTAAGTTTGAGTTGTGTGGAATTTTCTTTACTTCTTTTTTTTTTTAATTCTTGTGGCATGTTCCTCTGATGCCACCCTAGGGGCACTTCTCAGATTGGGGTTCCTGTCTGGCATAGAGAGTGCTTTTGTTTGAAATAATAATATTAACTGCCTTTTCTGTCGGATGTTTTTTATTTTTCTGATTCCAAGGACAAAGAATCATTTAAACAATGAAAACTAACACTTGAAAGCCATGGGCTTTTCCTTCTAAAAAATGTGACTGTGCCCCCCCAACCCCCCAACACTTTCATCATAATCATGAGCATCCTGTGTGGAATGTGTCAGCAATTGCCTGCTTAGAGCTGGGGGAGGGAACTCAGCTCCCTGCATTCCTGCCTTTGGATTATTAGCTAAGCGGGACCTTCATCAAAATCCCGCTTAGCTAATAATGCGATGGCAGGAATAGACTGTGGTAGGTTTCTCTTGAGCATTACCACTTTTTAGACAATACAGGTTGTAAAGGCCATTACTTAGGCTCTGTGAACAGTACCTTGCAGAGGTACTGTTTTGACAAAATAAAGAAGTTTTGACATTGTGAAAAGAAACAAGAAACTTTCTTTTTAATAGTCTTTTGACTGTATGTAACTCGTTCAGTAGTCTATTGATGGATGAGATTGTTTCATTGGAACATCTCATGAGGACTGACAGTTGTATATATAAGTATATAGATGGAAAATCTGGAAACCCACCATATCAATCAGTGTAGTTGTATAGATATGAAAGTTCTGACAGTCTGAATTCAGCATACTTTAGAGGTAGTCCTGTCACCTACTTTAAGACAATATTTACTCGGATGGTATTCTAAACAGTAGTGAGTTCCCATAAAAGATTCTGTTATAGTATTTTTTTTTTTCCCCCCCCCCCCCCCCCCCCCCCGCCCCCCCCAAGCACTGGGTGAGATATTACGGGGTTCCTGGTGGAGCACTTCAGAAACACAGTGTTGTCATTGGGGTTTCTCTGAGTTCTGCTTGCATTTGTGAACCATGCATAAGACTCAATCTGCCTCTCCCCACCTCCGCCTTCTTAATCACAGCAAATCTTATGTCAGCCAATAGTTATTTTCTCCAGAGACAGCCCATAAAGTCCCCTTATCATCGATCTGTGTAGCACAGAAATGAGTTTATGTACTTACATATACTTGTAACCGTGTGTGTATGTTTTTCCCCAAGCATACACAAGCGGAGCGTATCTAGGCCACTGAGTTTCTTGCAAAGTGCGAGTATGCGTAGTAGATGTTCTAATCTTTCCCATTGGGTGCTGGGGTGAATGAAAGAAACATGTTGCCTTCTCTTAGCCCCTTCACTTCTCATTTGCCAAGAAACTTTCTTCCAGGCATCATTTCCTCAGTGCTCCAGTTTATTCAGTGCTTTGCAGCTAGCCTCACAGAGATGTGGTTTTCCAGTTTTTCAGCTGGGAGAAGCTCAGGGATGGAATAAACGATGCTGTCTGTGGGCCTCTGTTCCTGGAGCCTGCTTACTTCTACAAACCACCTACCTCCTTCTTTTGATTCCTTTGTCTAAGGAACTTGTCTGTAGCTTAGTCACTCGCCCAGTGATTTTTTTTTTTTTTGGTAACCTGTTTATGTTCATTGTTTTACAACTTCTCATTTATCTTTTTTGGGGCAGGGGAATGCCACAGCCACACAGGGACTACTTCTGGTGGCTCTTGGGGAACCATATGGATGCCAGGCATGGGATTGGGTTGGCCATGGGCAAGAACCTTACTTGCTGTTCTGTCTCTGTGCTTCCTTTCTCTGTTCCTTCTGTGCTCATCACTGCTCTCACTGTTTTCCAGCTTTGGAGACATGCTGTCCTTCACCCTGACAGCCTTTGTTGAGCTGATGGACCACGGAATTGTGTCCTGGGACACGTTTTCAGTGGCATTCATTAAGAAGGTAAGCAGATTGTGCTTTGTTAGATTTTAATTGCTTTTCTGTTTTCATTTATCTTTCTTTCCTCTGGAAAAAATATATATGGTTGTTTCCTTTAGTTTTTTGATATGTAAATGTAGCATAATCTCTGTGGAGTCAGCCTAAATCTATGTGAAAATAGCATTTTGATCCCACCAGATTGCCAGAGATCAATGGGAACTCGGAGTCAAGGGAAACCAAAGGTGTCATGTCAAAACCACAGAAGTAGCTGCTGTTTCCTGTGCAGTCGGAAATCTGTTGGTTTTCGGACCTACCTGCTGTCCTCCCAGAAATTTCTGTCTTTTACCCCATATTCAGGAAAGGAAAAGAGGCAAAACATAATGATTCCCAAGTGTTTGGGACTGGATGAGGAATAATGAGAAGGGATATATCTGGATTCATGTCACTTTATCCAAGTAAGCCTGCTTCCTTGTAATATTTCTGCAATAAGTGTATCTGGGTTCGTTAGCTCCCTTGGTTCGTCCTTGGTTATGGTAAAGCTATGAAGCCATGACAAAGCTGGTCCTAGTGTGGGGAGAAACAGTAGAGGGGCCCCCAACATTCCCTGTATTTGTTTTAATAAAGATACATCTGCAGTTTTAACATTCTTTTTCCTGTCTTCTAACAGGAATGGAAAAATAGCCCTGATTTTATGGCTATTGAGTGCAGAATTAAATCATAGATTGGGCTGCTTTACAAATTTGTTTACTTACTTTTATTCTCTCTGTATTTGTGAAGTGGTTTATAGATGTATTTTGCATTTTCCTTTCTAGTTTGTCTTAGAAATAAAGAGATGTTTGTAATGCATAAATTTAAGTTTAGATTCCTGGGAAGGATTATGTAGTAGAGAAGATTTCAGAGAAACTCTGAAAAACTTGGAAAATCAAAACAAAAATCAGTTACTTCTGTGAAGGAGAGTACAGTGGGCATTTGCTTTTGCACAGCAAACCTTGTTTTGATCTCCTGCACCACGTATGGTCCTCCAAGCACTGATGGGTGTGACACCTAAGCACAGAAGCAGTTACAAATAATAATTCCTAACCACCATCGGGTGTGGCTCAGTACCCCTCTACCTGATGACCTTCCAAACACTGTCACTTGAATTTCCTTACCCTTTTATTTTGAGTTGATTGTAGATTTTACAGTCATAAAATAAATACTTCAATATAAAGTTATAAATAAATACTTCAATATACTCTTTATACTGCTTCCTTTAATATTAACTTCCTGCATAATTACATTAACACATTATAAAAGCTAAGAAATTTGTAACGGTGTGGTACTGTTAGCACTTCTGTATTTCAGCAGTTTTTCTATTAATGATCTAGATCCATATCCCACACCTATTTTATGATCCTGTGCCATGTTTAATTCTTCCAAGCTGTCTTCCGATTTGACAATTTGTCTTCATTTCTCAGGACTTTGTCAGTTCTGAAGAACACTGCTCAAGTTCTTTTGTGGAATGTCCATCAACTTGAGTTTGTTCTATATTTCCCCGTTAAATGCAGTTTTGGCCTAAAAATATTAGAGAAGTAATGGTGTATTCTCAGAGTGTTTTATATATCCCCATGTATGATTCCAGAAAGTCCATCCATGGGCCTACTGAATTTGGTTTATGGCTGAGGCCCTGTCCACTGGGTCTTTACACTTTGATGCCACTCTCTTTACTTTCGGACTTAGTGTCTTTGGCGATGCACCTTGTGGACAGAACCATTTGTCTTGTCCAAGAGGGTGATGGCAAAGATAGCCTTGCACAGGGAATGCCTTCAGGGTGTTACTTAGATGTTTCAGAAAAGATCTGATTGAGAATTGAAGGACTTCTCCAAACTCCAAGTATTCTCCGTGTGCACCTCCTCTAAAGCAAAGGAGAGCTGTTCAAGGAACATGGAGAAAACACTACAGAAAAGGAGAAGGTTCCTCTTTGATTATATTTGTCAGTGGTATGAATTACTTGAAAGGAAGAAAGAGGTAATAAATGAGAAAACCAAGGCATTTTGGATGTGCTGTTGATTATTTTGCTGGTGGCCGGACATATATGTCAGATAATAGAAAAACACTGTTATTCTAAAACAAAAATTCTGCTAGTTCTAAAATAGTTCTAGAGAGTTCTAGATAGTCCATATTTAAAGATACTGGGTTTTGTGGATTTTTATGTACGATGATTCTGTTTCTGATTGTAAAGCAGCCTGTTCGTTCCTACAATCAGGCATTCAAACCGCCTTACTTGTTTGTGATTAGAGTCTTTTTTATAGTCAGAACAATGAGCTGTGCTGTGAAGTGCTTGAATTTATGCTGTTTTCACCCACATTATCTCTTCCCATTCCCACAGCAATCCTTTCAGAACAAAACAGACAGTCTTGTTCTGTGTATTCAGGGGGTGAGAATACAGAGTCTCCAGGAGGTTAAGTGAGGTCAGAGGGAATGCAGGGGCAAAGGTTGACGTACCCTGCTGCTTTTGCTGTGCCTTCAAGTTCTCAGAGACAGTGAATCAGCATTGTCTCCTGGAGATCACTGGTAAAACTGTTTTCTTCTACTCTTCTTCCCCCTGGGAGCTTGTGTATGTCCTTGGTCCAACAACTTACATATTTCTGTAAATGTTTTGCTCATCTGACTGGCTTTTCCCAGTAGACCAAGGGCCTTGCCATGAAATTCTGGCTTTATTCGTGATGATCCTCAAAGTTTGGCTCAGAGTAAAACCTTCATACGTTATTATGAAATGAATGAATGAAATTTGCTTCAGCAGTGTTTCTTTAAACCCCCAAACTTGAAGGCAAGAAAGCATACAGTAGCACTGTATAAAATATATTTTAAGTAAAATTTCAATTATGAGGGGAAAGGGATTTGAAGCTATCTTTCTTTAATGATGTCAGACATGGTTACAGAGAATGACAATATTTAATTTTCTAACTACTTAAGAAAAATGATTTTTATTCACTGATATTAAAAAGGAATCCTATTAAGTCTCTGAAAGCAAAGAATAGCAGTTTGGCAGTTTCAATAAAATATTCAATATTTTTCAAAAGGCAATTCATTTAATATATTTCATCTTCTCATTCCCCATCATTTGCTTTCCTTTGCATTGTTACTTTGAGCTTAATCCCTTATGTGAATTTGAAAAATAATCATTAGAAAATGACTGTGTAATGGTTAGTTTTTGTAAGATTATCCTTTTTAATTCATTAGCTGGCCCAAATTCAGCACTTTGACAACCCAAGAATTGTATGCAGTCAACTGTCTTTTAAATGGAGCTTTATCTTCACAAAAGCCAACTAGGAAATGTGCTGACAAACGATGCTTATCTCTGTGGTCCAGACTTGGCTCCCGATTAATGCCAAATTCATGCCATTTTGGAGAAATATTTTTTCTCTGCCAGCCTCTGTCTCCTCTACGACTATGTCTGTTTTGTTATCTAGATTCTGAACTCCAGTTTACAAACTTTCATCTGCTGTAAAGAACTCATTTCATAAACAGTATAGAACTGGTTGTCCCCTGGTACCAATATATAATCTTGCTTTTTCCAGACTTGGCTGCTTAGGGAGAGGGTAGGAAGACTTGGAGGAGAAAGAAAGGGGCGGAGAAACTTAGAACTGTCTGTGTTATGAGTTGCTTTCCCCTGGTCCAGGATACCATCAGTGTCTTTCCTCGGAAGGCAGGTTTCATGCAGATACTCGAAACCTTCTTTCCACAGGGATCCCATGTGATCCCACAGTGTTTTCAGTGCCAGAATTTTTGCCTCTGAAACTTTTAAGAGGTTCAGAGGCCTCTATTGAGATTCTTTCAAACCAGATATGGAGATCCTTGCTAATGTGGAACCCTTTTGTTTTTTTGGTATAAAAGAGAATTTTATATCTCATGCTAAGTGAACTTGAGTTATGTTATCGCGAGCTTTATATTCTGTCTGCCCCATGTCTATCTGAGTTATGTTATGAGAGCTTTATATTCTGTCTGCCCCATGTCATGTCTGAGTTATGTTACGAGAGCTTTATATTCTGTGGATTCATGCACTTCTCCCTTGGCTCATCTCTTTTCTATTGTGGGTGCCCAGAGGAGCCAGACCCCACTCTCAAGTGATAACTCAGCCAGCAAGTTGGTGATTCAGTGCAAGGGCCTGATGTTTGAGACTTGTGTCAGGGACTAGCAGGTCCAACCTGGCAGTGTTGGGGGCCTCCATGACTACAGCTAGCTATGCTCAGGGGACCATGTCATGCTGACGATCAGACTGTGATCTGGTTCATATAAGCGGGGTGTCCTAACCCCGATACCATGTTTTCAGGTCCTCATTACCTTCTTTATTATTATTATTTGGGTCCATATTGGTGGCGCTCAGGGCTCTTGGCAGGCTCTGGGGACCATATGGGATGCTAGGGATGGAACCCAGCAAGGTTAGTGCCTTACCCTCTAAATTATCTCCCTGGCCTCCAGCCTTGTTAGCTTCTTAAAGCCACCTGAAAATTCCTCTAAGGTGACATTTTCAATGGAGTGGCTGAGGAGGGAGCTCGTGTTAGTGGTGTTCACATCCCGTTTTTCTGTATTAGCCAGCCTTGCCTTCCCAGGTATACTGCCTGGCATATGCTTTTCTCATACTGGCTCACCTGTGCCAGTCCAACCTACAGTAATGGAGCAGCAAAGGATTTAAAGGCAAAGGAAGGCGTTATTAATCTTGGGTGACAAACGAAATTAAAAGTTAAATGGGAAGTCTTTAACCTTTATCATATAGTAAGATCTGTAGTTTTTAAACTAGACATAGAGAATTAGGGTCTGTTCATTTGCTAATAAGGACCCTGTCTCTACTCATTGCATTTGCTGAATCAGCCCTGATGTCTCGGGTCTTACTACTCATTAGGTAAAAATATTGGGTCATTAAATGTCTGGTTAAAATCACTGATAAATAACAGCACCAGAAGTTAGTGTCTGGAGTTGTACTGAGAACTCTGCTGGTGAGAACGCTGCTGGGTTGCACGCTCGCTGCTCTCCCAGGAAGGTTGCACCAAGTGCGCCTCTGTTCACTTACATTAGGTTTGGCTAAATGAATTTCCTTTGTCAAGGAAGGGAGAAATACATTTTAAAAAGATAATTTTAGTTTATGTTTTTCAGGGTAATTAAAATAATCACTGAGATTTACATAGTGGTTAAAATAGGATTGCTAGCAGCCAGGGTCCACCCTTCCGGTCTCCCCAGCCTGTCACTGCATCTCCACCTATCACCCCAGGTTCCCTGTTACTTACTCCCCAGCATGGTTCCTTCACAGACACGTTTTAAGTTTATTTGTTGTAGATTGGGTCCCGTGCTATCAAGTGGTTTATGTGTATACATGATATTTTTGCTTCCATGCTACAGATGAGCCCAGGTCCCTGGTTACTTCCAAGCCTACTTTTTTTCTTCCCTCTATTTCTCTTTTCCTTAGACCATTTTTGGTTTCTGTAGTCTAGAGCCAGTTTTTTAAAATTAATATTTTATTATACCACCGTGAGATATACAATTACAAAGTTGTTCATGTTTGAGGGTTTCGGTCACACAGTGTTTCAGCACCCATCCCTCCACCAGTGCCCATTTCCCACCACCAATGTCCCCAATTCCCTCCCCCTCCCATAGCCTATCTCTATGGCAGGTTATTTATCTCTTCTTTTCTCTCTTTCTCTCTCTCTATCTCTCTCTCTCTTCCTTCTCTTACATATTGTGGATTGTAATACATACACTTAGAGGTTATCATGTGTATCTTAATTCCTATATTTAATGCCCAGTTCTAGGTTCGCATTAGCCCTTTCAACAATTATTAGCACATTGTTCCCTTCTCTGTCTTACCCAACCTCAGACTCCCACACATTTGTGTTAATTCCACCCTTGACAAGGCCTCCTGATCTACGATTCGCCTGACCTTGGATTCTAGTATCATATGTGTGTGTATGTGTACACACACACACACACACATATATCACACATATATTATGTCATGCAAATATATACAAATATATACATATTTATGTCATGCAAATAATGCAGTCATTCTATATCTAACTTTTTCCTTCTGACTAATTTCACTCAACATGATCCTCTCCATGTACATCCATTTATAGGCAAATTTCACAACTTCATTTTTTTCCTAACAGCTGTATAGTATTCCATGTGTAGATGTACCAAAAGTTTCTTTATCCAGTCATCAGTTCTCAGGCATACTGGTTGTTTCCAGATTCTGGCTATTGTGAATGGTACTGCTATGAAAATAAAAGTGCAGATAGTGTTTCCACTGTGTGTTTTTAGCTTCCCAGGGTATATCCCCAGGAGTGGTATTAGAGCCAGTGTTTTGCCCACTGTCGCTACCTACTATTCCTTATGTATGTTGCTCTGTATACGACAGATCAGTGAGAACGTCTGGGATTTGTTCTTCTCTTCCTGTCTTATTAAAGTTCACGAATTTTATATAATACTTAAATGCTTTAACTATTAGAAAAGGGATTCATTTCATGGGAGATTAATATATAAACATAGCAAACAATGATGAAAAGTATATGTAGGCTACTAATATGCCGGAATCAGCTACCACATTGTCACCACTGAGTAAGCCCACTGGGGGCAGGAGAGTGTTAGTCACTTGCTAAGAACTTTAAAAAGCCAATTATAAGATATATTTCATATAAGAAAACATTGAGAATTCCATTGGGGCATCTTGTAAAGAAAACATCGTCAAGATGTTTATGGAAGTAGAGGGGAATTGTCATGGGGGTGAATCTTAGAGGAGACAGAAGCATGGAAAAAAACCAAGGGTGGTGTTCTGTTAACACAGCGGTGAGCTTGACCAGTGGCCAGTGTCCTGTACAACATAATGCGTCCCCCTGGGGAGAGACATGGGGAATAACATCAGAGGGTTAGAAAATACTACACTGGCACCATTAATTAGTAATGGTTATGGCAAACTTGGAGAAAGGTGACAATTGGAACGGGAGGATTAATAAGGCAAACTGTCTCAATGCAGACACCCACTTGAATGCCAAAAATAAGCATGAAACATGCTTCATAGTAAATGAATTTTGTCTGTTTCCACTGTGCTGTGAGGTCCCTGAAGTTACAGACACGTGGCTTTGACTCATCTATTTCCAGATCCTAGACCAGTTCAAGCCTGTTTCACGGCTCATAGTCAATGATTATTGTTTGAAGGAGTGGGAAGAGGGCATGGAGGCTATGGATGGAAAGAGAGCTTGGCAGTAAACAACTAGGTGGCAGATTTTTCCATGGGATCTCAAGGTATATCCTCACTTACTAAAAAGCCACATGAAACAAGGAGCCTGGAAGAAGAGTTAGAGCAGAGAAAGTCAGAAATACTATCGCTGACTTCTTTGCGAGTTCTTTGATTTCCTAATGCATGCCAAGAATTGTGCTGGGGTAATGAAAAGCAGTTAGGGTGATGCTAGTGGCGGAATTCCAGGAATGTATACTGTATTTAGAAGGAGTCTGAATTGGAGGGTTAAATAAGCACACCATGAGGGTAATTGCATTGTTCTGCCAGAGAAGGATGGCCTTTGAGAGGCAGAGCTGGCCTTAGCATGGTGGGTTGGATAGAGTGTAGTGGGCTGTGAAACTTAAAACACACGCTTGCCAGGGATAATAAACACATCAGAGAAGTTTATTAACCGTGAAAGGAGTAAAAGTGGTCCTTTGAGAATCTTAAAATTCTCATACTCTTCTTGTAACTTGTATTGAAGAGTAGTAACCTTTGAGGATATAGAATCACAATGTTTTACTTCTTCATACATTGATTTTCCACCTCCTGAGACCTCAGATAGGTCTAGGAGCAGTGAAGGTAATGTTATTCACCCCATAGTCAACACACACACACACACACAACATACATACACACTTTCACCAAGGAGCCATTGGCTATAAACAGATGAGATGATGACTTTGAGTTTCTCTATATTTTGCCTTAAAAGAGGATGGGAAAGGGATGTGGGATGCAGAAAAGCAGAGATTCATGTTGTTAGAGGAACCGGCAAGTTAATTTGCCAGGAGCCAGCGTATTTCGTTTATGAGACAGCAGTCTTTATACTGATATAACAACAGACTTTTAGTGTGTATTGTCAACAGACAGTAATAACTTTTAATGAGCACTCTAAAATAAAATCTTTATGATACCCATGTGTTTGAGTAAATATTATCCATTATTCAAATCCTTATTGTACTTTCCTCTTCCATCATGATTTACTATGTTTGAGGTTTTGGTGATTAATTCCACAGGGAACATAATTTGGAACTTAAACTGTTATTTCAGCCTTTAGCCTGGCTAATTTAAATGTTTTCCGGTTTGCTAAGTTTGAGAGAGATGAGAAGAATTTCTTTGGATTATATGGAATTGGAAAAATGGGAGAAGAGTGATTTATTGAGGAGACAGGAAGAATATTCAAGGAATGAAGTTACCAGTTGAATTGTCTTGACAAGTATGATTTGTGAGTCCCTAAAGTCGAGAATAAGAGTGTTGAAGTTAAGGATCTTGGTGAAGGAATAGATTGGGAAGGAAATGGCTGTTGTGTATGTTTTGATGTCTCTCTCTCTCCCCCCTCTCTCTCTCTCTCTCTGTGTAAAACTATTGTTTTTTATTGAATCACTGTGAGATACACTGTCACAAAGTTATTCACTATTGGGTCCAAAACCCATCCCTTTCACCAGTGTGTGTTTCCTTCCACCCATGTCTCTACCATGTCTCTTCCTGCCACTCACCTCCTTCTCCTCCTCCTTCTCCTCCTTCTCCTCCTGCTTCTACTCCTGCTCTTCCTCCTTTGCCTCCTCCTCTCTCCTCCCCTTCACCCTCATCCTTCCTCTTTTCTCCTCTCTTCTTCTTCTCCTCCTCCCTCTCCTCCTCTTCCTCCTCCTCTGCCTCCTCCTCCTCTTCCTCCTTCTCTTTATCCTTTTCCTTCTCTTCCTCCTCCTCCTCCTCCTCCTCCTCCTCTTCCCTCTCTTCCTCTGCTCCTCTTCTCTTCCTCCTCCTTCTCTCTCCTGTCTTCTTACTCTTTCCTTTTGGGCATTTTTGTTTGCAATACAGGTACTGACAAGTTATCATGTATATCCCTTTACCTACTTTCAGCACTCAGCTCTTGTCTAGAGTGATCATTTCCAACTATTATTGTCATAGTGGCCCCTTCTCAATTCTAGCTGCCCTCCCTGACCCCCAGTTGTGGCAAGCTTCCAACTGTGGGCCAGTTCACCTGGCCCTCATTTCTTCTGTCCTTGAGTATTCGTCTCATACTGCGTGTTATATATCCCGCGAATGACTGCAATCACTCTATATCTGTCCATCTCTGTCTGACTAATTTCACTTGGCATGATACTCTCCATGTCCTTTTTTAAACTTTATTTAAACACCATGACTTACAAATACAAAGTTTTTCACAATAGAGTTGATAGAAATATTCATCATTCAACACCAGTCCCACCACCAGTGTGCCCCCACCAGAGACCCTCATTCCACTAGCCGCCCAGCTCCCCATGCTTGCTCCATTAGCTGACATTAATTATGTTGACCATTACATGCCATATAAGGGAATGGTATTGATAAAGTCATGACTTTTTTTCTGGGTTGTTATGTGCAAGTCTGACCGATTTCTATTTGTGTGTTCACTTTATGAGTTTCTAGAAAGTGGTGGGTTTCTACTAGTCATCTCCAGAACCACCACCACTGCAACTACAGACAACACTCATTTCAATTTTTTTCTCAACCTCTGTTTGAGCCTGTCCTATGCATACCCTGAATAATCTATTTTTATTGCTTGTTGGGGCTAATTCTCTAAAGGCGGTCGATGAATATATTCTTAGAATATAGTCATTGGAGATTATTTTATCTCCATTGTGCCATTTGAGCCCACTGTATAGGAAATTATCATTATGTCCCCACAGCCTAAACCTTGTGATTGTATGCCCCATACTTCATTCTATGAAATGTGATGGGATATCTAGTACATCAGTGTACCAGGCTTTGAGATATTGGCAGCATAGGGAGAGGTGGCAGCAGCTCTTGCTGGCATCTGTGTCCGACAACCCCGGCAGCAGTTCTGGGTGGGCCCACTGGGCCTTCCAGAGGGGACCGAAGTGGGGGGGAGGGGCCCCAGCACAGCACCACGGAAGCCTGGTGAGTTGAGCCACCAAGGCCTGCATACCTGTGCTTGAAATCGGCTTCTCTCTTGAATGGGCCTCTGACGACCTGTGGAGCCCGAACTTTGAAAATGACTGTGATTATGGTATGTGAGATTTTCTGGCTTTCCCCATGAGGCTCTATCCGGGTGGCAGGTGGCTTCATGTCATTTATAAGCAAATTTCATGACTTCATTTTTCCTGGTGACTGTGTAATGTTCTATGTTTAAATGTACCATAGTCCCTTTATCCAGGCTTCTATTCTTGGGCACTCGGGTTTTTTCCAGGTTCTGGCTATTGTGAATAGTGATTCACTAGAGACTTCAAAATGTATGTATTGAAATCAGTTGCCCCCTCAATTAATGTCATTCTCCTTGCCCTCAAAGACAACACTTTATAATTGTTTCTTACTGGATTGCTGCAATCGGATATAAGTAGTGTTGCCCATTCTGCTGCAGTGTCAAGTATATTTCCCTCTTCAAGCTTGCTGTTTCTTTTTTTTAATATTTTATAATATCACCGTGAGATATGCAGTCACAAGATGTTCATGTTTAAGTTTCGGTCATAAGCATTCCAGCCCCCATCCCTCCACCTGTGCCCATTTCCCACCACCAAATGTCCCCACTTCCCTCCCCCTTCCCGAGCCTGCCTCCATGGCAGGTTCTTTATCTCCTCTCTCTCTTTCTCTTCTTTCTCTTTCTCTCTCTCTCTCTCTCTCTCTCTCTCTCTCTCTCTCTCTCTCTCTCCTCCTTCCCTTATACATTGTGGTTTGTAATACATACATTTAGAGGTTATCATGTGTATCTCTTTGCCTATATTCAGTGTATGGTTCTCCGATGGTATCATCATTTTCAACAATTATCAGCACACTGTTCCCTTCTCTGTCTTACCTAGCCTCTGACTCCCATACGTTTGTGGTATACCAGGTTTTGAGAATACCGTGTGGGTGCCCAGCGCACCATGGGGATCAGGCTGTGTCCAGCTGTGGACTCGGACCAGAGGATGACTGTGGTTGTGTTCTGCGAGGTTTTTGGACTTCTGGGAGCCAGGCAGAAGACAGGCCAAGGAACAAAAGCCTGCTCCCACCCCAAATGTCCATCAGTCTAGCACAGGATGGGCAGGCAGAGACTCCGCCCTGCACCTGAATACCTGGTGTCTGGCCGAGAGCCCCAGCATCAGTTCTGGGCAAGGCCGCCAGGCCTTTGTGGAGGGAACCAAGGTGGGGAGAGGTGGCCCCAGGCCAGGCTCCCCAAAAACCTGGTTGGCGTTGTTGCTGAGTCCAGCATGCCTAGGCCTGAATTTGGCTTCTGTCTTGGTTCAGGCTGTGTCCAGCTGTGGAGTCTGGACCAGAGGATGACTGTGGTGTGTGTTGTGCGGGTTTTCTGACTTCTCAAGCTTGCTGTTTCTTAATTGACTTCCTTTCTGCTTGATTTGCTTGAGTTCTGTTTGCCCACCTAAAAACTCACTTGTGTCTCCCTTGGATTTGCAGATTGCAAGCTTCGTCAACAAGTCAGCGATCGACACATCCATCCTGCAGAGGTCCTTGGCCATTTTGGAGTCGATGGTGCTCAATAGCCATGACCTCTACCAAAAGGTGGCACAGGAGATCACCATTGGCCAACTTATCCCACACCTTCAGGGGTAAGCAGGGTGAGGAGATAGGCCCAGATAGACAGCCCATGCCATGCATTGGAGGGGCTTCTCTCCGAGTGAAACAGAATCAGGGGCTCGTGTAGCTCTCTCTGTAATGGGGCACTCAGATGGAAGCTTTCCTTAGCCCTGAAGGAGCTACGTGTCCATTCCTGACTCTGCTCTGGCCCTTACTAGATGCTCATGTTTGATAAATGTTTAGTAGATATTGTAAAGTTAGTTTTTAGCAGGGTGATTTGTCTCTCAGGTTCCCAGAGATACTCAGAGATTTAAACAATTCCATGATTGTTTAAATTAGAACTTTTGCCATATAATGACTATTTTCATGGTTAATTATTATTTTTCTGGGCTTAGTACCATACCTGATGGTACCTGGGGACTACTTTGGGGACCAGCCCGTATAGTCCTCAAGGGGCCATGTGGTATTGGGGAGCAAACTTGAGCCTCCTGCATGCAAAGCATTTGCTCCAGCCTTTTCAGTCATCTTCCTAGCCCCTAACTCATTCTTGTAGGATTCTTCCCTCGACTCAAGATGTTTTCAGTGAGCTTCACTTGCAGTTTAGCATATGGCATGCATGGTTCCAAGAGGTGTAAGTTATAAGACAAGGCCTAACACCTTGTAGCCCCGGGGAGTCCTGTGACCCTTTGCTTCACTCTTCAGTAATGCACATGTGGTTTCACATCAGTGAAACTCTGGGGCTGGAACACTTGCCTGGCTGAGTGGGACTCCACCTGTGTTGCCTCTGTGTTTTCCCCTCCCCAAGCCCCATAATCCAGGCACAGGGGCCTACATGCCTCCAAATACCTACTTTATGTTTAGTTAAGTAGAAGCTGTCAAAGTACAATAGATGTGCCCTTTCTATTCTCCTCGCTTTAACAGAAGGTAAAGTTTTAGAGTCCCGTAAGCTGTGGTTTGAGGCCTCATGGAGAAATTGGCACATGCTGAAATGATGGTGTGTGTGAAACCTCCCTAGAAAGACTATTTCCTGACTGTGAAAGGGCTCGGAGCTCTTCTCTTTTCTCTGAATCTCAAGGGTGCACTTGAATATTTGCGGTGCTCTTCGCCAAACTGGAGAGTTTATTATTTGCTAAGTGCTGTGCTTAGGATTTTATGTACATTAGCTCATTTTACCCTAAAAGCATCCCCTTGAAGTAAGTGCATTCTTATCTGGTACTACAGATGTGGGAACCATGTCCGAGGAGCCTTGCTGGGAGCTCCCTGGGAGGCACAGAGCCAGCCTGTGATGAGCATGCTGAAACCTCAGGGCCCAAACCAGAGACTGTGGTCCTGGCTCCGCTCTCCCCACCCACCATCCCCCTGCAGAAGCTCGTGGGCCTCTCTCGATTGCCTGCATCCTTAACCACACAGTATACTCTGCTCTTTGCTTCATTTTGGGTTTTCTGATTCCCTTCCTGTTGAAAGAAAGCACGTTTCCAAACAAGAATACTTCTTCCTTTTTACTATAAGTTTCCACTTGGGTCAGACAAGGTGGCTCAATGGGTTGTGCAGATCCTTTTGCCAGCAGGAGAGCCAGGAGTGACCTCCCACACCTCATGGTCTCCCTGAGCACTGCTGGGAGTGACCTCGAGCACAGAACCAAGAGTAATCCCCAAGCACTACCAGGCATGCCCCAAAACTCCACATAGAAAAAATGTGGATTTGGAAATCATTTTTGAAGTGTTGTATTTGGCATGGCAAATACCAGTAACAATTATAGACCTCATTCCCATGACCTGATGGAATGGTTTGAGGCTCTTATGTTCCTGGAGTGGAATGATGCCCTTGTGCTATCTCGCATGTGACAGGACGTATTGAGATGTTACTGGTGCCCGCTCGAGCAAATCGATGATCTACGGGAAGACAGTGACAGTGAAGACAGTGAGAGATTGAAAGCAACAGTAGTTCCTTCCTTTTGAATAGGGGCCTCTGAGGTGCTTGGGAACCCCCAGAGCTCCCTCGGGTGTCTCTCCAGCTGGAGACCCAGGGCCTGCATGTTCTGTGCTCAGACTTAGTGCTGTCGCTCGGCCCTGTGTGCTGGAGGCCATGGGACGATCCCACATGGATGCTGCCAGGGTTCCGATACTCTGCATTGTGCATGCGAGACTCACGCTGACCCTGAACTCTCCCTGTCAGGGGCGCTGTGCTTTTGTGTCCGAGACTGCCGGAGATCAAAGATGCTCGCAGGTGGGCTGTACAGCAGACAGGGACCACACATTCCCTCATGCAGCCGGGCTCGGGCTTGATGCCTCCGAGGTGCACAGATGGGGAGATGCTGCTGGCACCTCTGCTCTCTGGGTGACATGCTCTGCTCAGTGAATGCCAGTGGCAGCAAAGCTACTGTCCCCTCTTCTTGGGTACAGCCTGTAAAGGCTGAAATGTGCTCTCAGGGATGGCCGTGGTGTCCAGACCCACCAGTTAGTTTGTAGTTTTACAATTGGATCTTCATGAAATATCCAATTACAAAGCTGTTCAGTGCCCATTCGTTCCCCAGTGCACATTTCCTGCCTCCCGTGTACCCAGTTTCCCTCCCGCCTCCCCACATCCTGCCTCTATGTCAGACACTTTTCTTTTCCTCTCTTTTTCTCTCTTATTTTACTTTTTAGGAGCCGTGTGCAGTACTGTAACTAAGGGGGTATCCTGCATCTTATTAACTAGTTCCTTTCCTTTCTTTTTCCTCTTTGCCATTTTCATGCCAGTTACTGTGGTTTTATATACTGGCCATGATTCTTTCCTGCTTGCATCATCTCAACATCTGTCCTGCCACCAGAAAATCCACTTTCCCCCACCAGCATCCCAAACGCCTCTTCCAGCCTCTCCAACCCAGGCTCTAGTTTTGTCTAGTTCTCTAGACAAAATACCCAGTTCTGATGCCTTTGACCATTGGTTGTTCCCTGTCTCAGCCCCTTTATTTGCGGGGAGATTCTGGTGAGCCTCATGGAGTTCTGATCCAGGAGTCAGCTCTCCTGATCTCTTCCGTCTTGTGTTACAGGACGGACCAGGAAATCCAGACCTACACCATCGCAGTGATCAACGCGCTGTTTCTCAAGGCCCGGATGAGAGGAGGCAGGTCAGTACACGTCTGTGATCTTGAGACTATCCGAGGATGACACCACCAGATGGACATGTTGGACTCTTGAGTGGGAAGAGATGGGAGTGCCCCAATCTCGGGCCTTTCCTGGAAGGAACAGAGACTTCCGGGAAGACAGCAGGAGGAATATGTCCTGCGGGTGGACTCAGTGAAGGCAGTTAGTTCAAGCTTTTCCTTGAGTTCCACCCGAGCCTCTTGGATAGAGCAGGTGGATCCCTGTCAGCTGCAGAGAAAGGCTTTGCCCTGGAGAAGAAGGAAGGGATAGTGAACAGACAGGAGGAGGGAATGAGGAGCTGTGCCATAGGCCAGAGGGGGCATTTGCTTGACCATACTTTTCTGTGGTGGATGTGGCCAGAAACTCGATCTATTTCTTCTCTTCTATACCAACAAGAGCAGAGAACTATTTAGAGACCTGGAGTGCCAGCTGGAAGGGCTTGTGCACAGGATTTGCATGCTGTAGCCCAGAGTTTGAGCCCTAGCAACATGTGGCCCCTAAAAACTGCTGGGAGTGATCCCCAGTTACTGAGCAGTAACTGGGGATCAGTTACTCCCTGAGGTCTCCTCAGTAACTCCTGAGGACTAAGGAGTATGGCTTAGAAAGCAAGCTAACTGGGGGCCAGATATAAGACACTGTCCTTGCTTGTCGCCAGCCTGGGTTCAATACCCAACACCACATATGGTTCCTCAACTTCTCTAGGAGTGATCACTGAGCACAGAACTTGAAATAAATCCTGAACATTGCTTGGAGAGAGGAATGGATGGATGGAGGGATGGATGAATGGATGGAGGGAGGAAAAATGAGAAATGGTTAGAAATATGGGCTCTTCTAGTCATTTTAACTGTTCTAGAAAACTTAGAGACATGGTGTCCACTGAGTCCTGTGAGGGATTTAGGAAGCTCTCATGTGGCATGTGACCCGACATTGTCAAGAGTTGGATTCATTCCTATATTTTATGAGCAGGGTTTTCAGATCTTAGAGATTCCCTGGGAGGTTTCTGGTTGGCATTCAGGGTTGTGTGCGTGTTTTCAGGAACTGTGTTGTGTGGAGAGTGGAATGGCCCTGCTGTCCCATGTATTTTCATTGCTGTTTGCCAGAACTGGGAGTGCCTCTATGAACTCCCCAAGCTTGTACTCTAAGTTTTGCTTTATTAATTTTTTGTCTTATTCTTTTGGGACTTGGAGGCTGCTCCCAGCGGTAATCTGTGGCAGTTTCTGACTCTGTGCTCAGAAAGAGACCCCTGGGGTGCTCGGGAGGCCCACATATGGTGCTGGACATTGAGCCTGGCTGGTGGCTGCAGCCATGTGCATGCACAGAAAGGGCCCTACCACCTGCACTGTTCTTTGAGGCTCCAGCTGGAATATCAAAGCTGTGTTTCAGATCCCCATGAGATGGTGGGTGGGGCTGCTGCTTCTATGATTGTGCTCAGCTACCGACTTCTCCAGACCCACAGCTCTCAGTTATCCACCACGTGTGCCCAGCAAGGACCTTTGAGAACTTCTAGGAGTCATAACAGCAAGGTTTGGCCAAGCCTTGCAGTGTCAGTATAGAGTTGGGATTTGAGAAGCAAATCTGCACTGTGCTCTCACTGCTCAGGACTTTCTTTTGCCCCTGTAATGGTTGAATTCAAGAAAATGAAAGTTCCCCACCCACCCCCCAGAGTGGTGACTCCAGTTGGGTCTCTGAATTTAGACTCGAGTCAGGGTCTTCCATAGTGCGTCTCACTGCTCGTGCATTGCTGCCTGTCTGCGGAATTGGCATCAGATGACCTTGGAGAAGCAGGAATTTGGATGCCAGTGTGCACTGACTCCAGGACAGTGATCACTAATAAAAAATTTATTAGACTGTCAATAGAACATTAGGTTCAAACTCTGGGAATCTGAATCTCTCTGTTTTTATGTTAGATGGTATGAAACATGACAGATTTTGGTCATTTATTGCTGTCACCATTTGAGAAAACTGTCGGACTGAGAAAGGTAAAATAAATATAATTGCGCAGAAAGGGTTTAGAGTAATTGGTGGCTAAATATGTCTTTGAAATATAAATAGTTACATGGTACTTTTGCTTAGTTGTCTATAGACCGACTTGAACTTTCCAAATGTTTAACTTTAGGAGAATCAGTGCCTCTCATTTGTCAAGAATATAACACATACCCTTCTTGAAACGAGTTTTCTTGATTTCCCCCTCAGAAATATAATAGCTTGTGTTTTAATTTTATCATCATTTCCAATAAGTTAATAAAATTGTTTTTTAAGTCCGTGATGAAGAAAACTGTGATGTTATTTTAAAGGTCACTAGAGGCCTGTGATGCAGATTAGGCTGATTGGTGGCAGCATGGGACTTGTTGCATATGAACAATGTTAGTGACTTATGTTGTGAAAATAGAAGGCTTTGAGTTGAGCTTGTCAAATAGAATGTTTGCAAGTTTTTCACTAAAAATTATGTTATTTAGAGTCTCTGTGCTAGACTTCGGTGTTTTATGTCTTGTTGCTTTATTTGATTCTCTTATCGGGAGAAAGCCACATTATTTTGATTTTTGCAAAGAAGGAGAATTGAAAGTCAGGCAAGTAAAGATTTTGACCAGATTGCTCCTAGAATCCCAACCTTCTATAGCTTTTCGGCAAACTGTTCTGGTGAACGTGTATCACAAAAGGCCTACAACCCACTGAACAGCAAATGTGTGTCTAGTAAAGATCCGAAGCTGGAAGCACCCCGTTTCTGCTCTCTGCCTCCTCCGGGTAGAGTCAGGGAGTCAGTAGTCTCACCACTCGCTCAGGGCCTGTGTGGGAATCTCTCTTAATTTTGGCCTCTTGATCAGTTCCAGATTCATGAAAACATTTTATATTTGTTCTGATTTTTTTTTTCAACCTGAAGTCACACACATTCCTGTTACTCTGTTTGGGGCGGTTTCTTTATTTCAAAATATGAAGGTGTGTTTAGAAGGGGGTCTAAATACTTAAATTTTATTTTTACTTTTATGAAAGAAAAATATCACCAGATCATATTTGTAGTTACTTAGCAGGCAGAGTCAACACTATTTTTTGTTTCTCTCTCAAGAGAGAAAACTGAGTGACTCGGGGATAGCCCCCTGTGCCCACTGGCTTCCCTGGGGGAAGGAGGTCTTGCTTGTCCAGGACTCCTGATACAGGTTGCTCACCCATTCTCTGAGCACATCACGGTTCTTGTTCCGTGGGAGACAGGGTTGGGGGCTCAGAGAGCAAAGGAATCTTTTCTGACTAAGGCTTTCCAGTATTTACTTCATTATTTTCATGACCATATGTTGGTGAAATCCCTTCCATATTTCTCTACAGATTTATATGATTTTGATAAGCATGATTTAAAATGATTCTGTTCAAATGGAAGATAAAATAGTAAAATATGACACTATAGCTTTTAAAGGAAGCAAACGCAAGGACTCTCAAGTCTGCATTCCCAAAGAGACAAGGGCTGGGCACCGAGACTTGCCGCTTCGTCCAGTGCATTTTTGTCCCTTGCGTACATCATTCTCCATCAGATGCTGCCACTCTACACGCATTATTAATATTTCTTTTATGAAAAGATGTTGTGGACTTCATTCCATGCCAATATATCCGCATCACTGTTTCTACCATTGTAGCGTATTAAGTATTCTCCCTGGGTCCTTAAGTTTACTCAAATTATGACTTAATATTGGATTAAAAGTAATTTATGATGTGTGCAGGAATTTTCCTAGTTTTCCCTCTCTGAGCAAGCCTTGCTTATTAGGAATATAGCCGAATATGTTAATTCATTCTTTAATCAAATATTTATTTTCTTCCCCTGACAGACCTTGTGTTTTCTGGGCTTAAAACACAAAGATAAAATGGACTGTCTGTGTGTCTTTGCCCTGCCTATAGTCCTAAGCAAAAGATAAATATTATAACAGACAATTACAATAATTTCTCTAGTACTGTTAGAAATGTATCATCCCTTCTAAGTTATTTTAAACTTTTATGTGCCGATGGGCTAAAATAGACACAGAGGTTTCTTTTTTCCTTTCTGGATGTTAAGTAGGCAGACATACATTTCATTTTATGAAAGAAAGAATTTTAAAAGAACTATAGAGACCTATTGGCCTTTTGCTTTTTGTATGGCCCATGGAAAAGTTTCTATTTTAATCCATCAGGGAGGAAAATTTTGCCCCTGAGCACCATGTGAGAGCAAATTTCTTATGCATGGCCAGTGGACTTTTTTCTCAATATGTCATTATCTTTGCTTTCTTGTTACCAAGAACTTGGATGAGGCATCATTATTGCCTGTTGGCTTTAACATGATACTGATGTATCATGATTTACAATACTGTAATAATAGATTTCTGCATACAGCATCTTGACACAGCTAGAATTTGGAATCACCCTTCAGTATTTACGTGCGCCTCTATTCAGTGCATGGGCCTCAGGGGCATTGCCATAAAGCTGTAACCTCTAACAGCGTCCTCTGAATTTCACCCTTCTTCTCTCCTACTTGCTCTCCCTTGTGGCGATCACACCTGGCACCCTTAGGCTGGTGTCGGGAGCAGTGTGGACATCCTTGAGTGTCCTCTGACTGTAAGTCCCGCGTTTCCATTCCATTTCCGCCCAACCCTGCCTGTGTGTCTCCTTCCTCGTACTTCTTCCACCTGTTCTTGGTTCTCCTTGCTGTCTGCTACTTTATTTTACCCTGGGATGCATTCACGGTTCTGTTTTGATATTAGAGCATAGTTACTTTTCCACTCAACAGAGTAGCAAGTTATCCCCTCCATCAGAAAGCAGTTGTCTTCCTGAATATGAGCAGTATTTTTGCTTTTAAACGTTTGCATCATATTGTCCTCATTTTCAACCTTAGTATCTATTTGCCAGTATCTAGAGAAGTCATCTGTAAATCATCCCATTGAATAAAATCACCTTCAAAGCCTCCAAACCAGTCAGGTAGGCCAAAGGCCTCAGCATACTATGAATCCCGGAGCTTAGCACCTGCCCATATGTCTGTCCTTCACTCAAAAACCTGGAATTCCCTTTCATAGTCTGTGGTCAGGGTCCTGGGGTATCTGTGACTTGTTCTTTGCACAGATTAGGTTAGAGGTGAGAAAGCAGATCTTAAAGTGCCGGTGCTCTAATACTGGATTCTCATCGCTGGCTGCCTGTCACCTCGTGAGCGCTTTTCACTTAGAGGTTAATAAAAATGGATGGGCCTTCCCAGTGGAGCTTGTTGCTTTCACTGTGGGTGTTTGATGTGTATCAGCATTTCCGTCTTCTCCTGGAAGGAGGAAATTCATGAAAAACAGACAGAGAACCAAAGAAGGAAGAGTTTGCAGGTGCCATATTTCCTTCCTTGGCTGTGGAATATTGAAAAAAAAAAAGGAAGATGACCAGCTGTGTAAGTCTGTTATTTCATGAAAAATACTGCTGATATTCAGTTAGGACTTACACTCTGCGACCGAGTCGATTTGGGCCAAGCTGAAATGAATCTTTCTAATCAAAACCTTTGTGTGCGCTTCTTTTTTTCTTTAACAGGAGATGGCGAATATTTTGGCTCAGAAGCAACTGCGCCTCCATCATCTTAACAGTGAGTATCTGTGTCTTCAGGCCGGCTTCCTGGGGAGGAAAGTCTCACTGCATTTCTTCTGTCCTGTGCACCTCTTTGGCATGTGCTGTGTGCATTGTTTCAGTGGTGAAGCTCTAGGAAGGAGGATGAAGGGAAAAGTAGCTTTGGGAGTGGGATCAGTAAGACTTGCCCACGTTTGGTTAAAGGGAAGGATCTCTGGAAAGCTCTAGAGAGAAGGATACAGAAACACAGACTAGCATTTGGAAATCTCTCAGTGGGGCATTTTATTACAGACACGGCAATGTTAGCGTTCATTGGAGGAAATGAGGAACTTCACTTAAAAACCCAGCAGCATGAGTGAAACCAAATGCGAGATATCCAGATTCCTACTTGCCACTTGGCTTGTATCCAAGGCCTGAAGGGGACGTGTACTGCTGATTTTCCTGCTGCCCCACTGCCCCAACAGATCTCCTCTTCTCCCTTTTCTCTTTCTCTCCCTCTCCTTTCCTCCCTTCCCTTTCTCTTTCTGTTACACACACAGACACAGACACAGACAGACAGACAGACAGACACACACACACACACACACACACACACACACACCACACACCCATACAATGAGGCCATCAAGTATTAAAAATTTTAAGAGACAAAGAAAATTAAAGTTCTACGGCCTAAAGCCATTTCATCATTTGCTTCCAGTTTTCTCGCCGCCCCATCTTTTCTCACTGGTACTGTCTGAAGTGTCAGGAGTTGGTGCTTGAACCCAAAGCACTGGATCTGAGCCTTGGAATGGTCAAAGAATTCGCCAGGTGTGAGATGGGTTTAGGCAGAGCAAACCATCAGTTTATTGAAATAAAGTCAAGAGAGAAGAGAGAGAGAGAGAGAGAGAGAGACAGAGACAGAGACAGAGACAAGAAAAACTGACTGACTGACTGACTTAGAGTCAGTCAGTCCTGGGAGCCGAGCGGACATGAACCCAATTTAGGGGGAACGTAAATTGTACTTAAAGTATTTTAGTCCAGTCACATAAAAAAGAATGTGAAATGCATAATAGTAATTTGGATCCAACCATGAAATATTCTGAACTAATTATACAGAGACAATAAACATATATAAAACAGTTTTATCTTGTCCCAGGAAGGGAGCAATGTGGCCAGCGCTAGGGATTCAGGTTGCAAAGGCACAGCACAGTTTGTCTTGCTGGGATGTGTTGATGAGGTGTGTAGGGCAGTTCTGAGAACTGTGAGGCAGGGTGGGGCAGTGGTGGGGCTTCAGAGCCTCCTGGGCACAACTAATTATTTTAGCAAGGAGAATCTCATTCTTCCAGGCCTTTGAAATGGGAGTTCTGTGTGGCTATCTCATTAGGAGCTTTTTCTTGGCCAGGTTGGGGGTGCCTAGAGGATTTTCCTTAAACTTCAAGACATAGACTGATTGGCACGTCCGAAATACATATTGGAGTGACTGTTTTGCCACATCTACCAAATGTTTTTAATATAAAGGCCTAGCTGTGGCCTTTGCCAAAGAAATCAAGTGCCAGGCCCAAGTGCTAAATCTCACTTCAGACCCAGCTACAGCGGGGCAGAGGCAGGTCTCCTGCCTCTGCTGTTCCGTTGCTCTGCTTTGCTTCTGCTTCTTTGAAGAAGGGCTGTTCCGTTTTTCATGTAATTCTCACCTGAAATCACTCCTGCCTTGTCATGATGGTGGTCTCTGTAAGGTTTGCATGATAAATTGACTGCCAACCTGAGACTCACTTGGCTTCTCTGTGTCCCTTCTGAAATGTTTCCAAGTTATAGTCGAGGTCTGGCACCAGTGGCCTCCGCAGGGTGAGCCGCAGCGCTGCGAGTGCCTGTGCACACAGCCGGCTCCTCTCCTCTGTGCCAGGGTTGCTGCTGTTGTGGAGGTCCGGCTCTCCCGTCAGCCCTGCTCTGGGAGTGTGTGTCTGCACTTAGCAAACACTTCCACTACCTCCCCATCTCCCAGCGGCCCCTCAACAGGTTGTTCTGGATCCTGGTCCAAAGCTTCTTGAGTTGTAGAATTTGACAGAAATCTAAGCACGCCATGCCCTGTTAGTCACCAGCTGTATCCTCCCTGCTTTTGCGTAGACACTTAGGAGGTTGTCGTTGACCTGGTGACGTAATGCCAGGGGTTCACTTTGGCCATTGGCTTGATATTTTTCCATCTATTTTTAAAAACACAAGTTTATCAGTGAATTCTTTCCCAGCATGTCATCCGGGCCCAGCGGGCCCATCAACAATGAGATGGCACACCAGCTGTATGCGTGCTGCAGGTCCTCACCTTCAACCTCCTGGAGGACCGAATGATGACCAAGATGGACCCGCAGGACCAGGTGAGTGCTTTGCTGGACTGCAGGAAAGCAGGGAGGGAAGGTTGTTTGCACCTGGCACTGTAGTGGAGCTGGCCGGCTGTCCTGTTGAGCAGAGATCCAGTTCAGGGAGAAAGTTGTACTACAGAAATTTCTGTATGTGACCACTGATAAATCAAATTTTATTTCAGAAAAATAAAATTTTTCTGAATGACGTGGTTCATCAATAAATGCTGGATTTAGAGATGACTACAAGAGTATGCTACCCGCACGGTAGAGCCTGGCAAGCTACCCGTGTCGTATTTGATATGCCAAATACCAGTAACAATTATAGACCTCATTCCCATGACCTGATGGAATGGTTTGAGACTCTTTATGTTCCTGGAGCAAGCAGGTGCCCTTGGGCTCTACTAGCATGAGACAGGACATATGGAGATGTTACTGGTGCCCGCTCGAGCAAATCGATGATGAACGGGAAGACAGTGATACAGTGATACAGTGACAGTGATTTCAGAAAAAAAGGCGGTGAAAACCCTATTTCTTTTGCCACTCCCAAACCTGGAGATTTTAGAGGATGATATTAGTTAGATGTCGTTTCTATGGTGACCAGCCACTATTCGATGATGATGATAGATGGTGCAGCTGCTCTCATTTAGATGGGATTATTACTGCTTCAGAACTTGGGGCATCAATTTAAACTTCTCAGGGATCTAGAGAATGAAACTGATGGGTATATTTTAGTAGACATCCAACATATACACTCTCCCCTTATTCCATAAAGAAGCTTGATATTTTGTGGCCACAGCTTGATATTTTGGACCTCTTAACTTCCGGGGTAATAACTTTAGGGTCAAGGTTCCCAGTGAGTAGGGTAGTTCTGAGAGATGGTAATGCCGCCAATGGAGTGTCATTTCCATCCTGAAGAGAGCACCAGGGAGAGGGCCCTGGAGTCCTGGAGCCGAATGTTTACCAGTGGACACGTTACCACCTCTTGCCCTGGGCCGTCTTACCTGGAAGCCTTATCTGCCCGAAAGGCTTTCCAGTACTTGGCTGTGTAAAGGAGGCCTTTTTGGGGTAGCAGGGAGTCAGGCCTCACGAAGCTTAAGCAATATTGAAGCTTTGCAAAAGAAAACACTCGTTGGCCCGCGAGGGCCTGATGTCTTACAGATGTGAACTGTGCACGTGATGTATGTGGAGCTGCCTCTCACTCATGGCCCGAGGCCATGTGATTAAGCACTATAGTGAGGCCCTGAGAGGGCTTGGAATAGGCGGACTTGATTAAGGCCAAGTGGCATCATCCCATGGCCATGAGCCCAGCGCCTCTTTGGAGCGCCACAGCCCACCCCCGCTCGTTTCAGTGCTCAATTCACATAAAATAGTCCATTCTGCCCAACTTGAAGACATTCCCCCTCCCGGGGGCACGTTTTAGTGAGCCTTCAGGGCCCCTGTTACTCACATGGTGTTTATAAACTTTGAGTGCCTTTGAATCCAACAGTGCAGCCCCTCCCAGCCTCCTGGAGCAGGCTTGCGCCATGTGTGAGGTTTCCCTTCGGATTGGGACCGCCCATCTGGATGGTGGCTGGCCCCTGGGGCTCAGCACTGCCCACAGCGTGGCTCTTAGGACTGAACAGGCGAGTGCAGCCGCGGGAGGGATGCCTGCTGGGCTTGAAGTCAGGACACCCACAGACTTCTCCATCTCTGCCTTGCCTCTATGCACTGATTCAGTAGCCTCTGGGAACAGAATGTTTGTTACATGCCGCAGTGACAGCAGCTCACCCAGCTCCCTGTTGCTTCTCCCCTCCCCCTTCAGGCTCAGCGGGATATCATATTTGAACTTCGAAGAATCGCCTTTGATGCGGAGTCTGAACCCAATAATAGCAGTGGCAGCATGGAGAAGCGCAAGTCCATGTACACGCGGGATTATAAGAAGCTCGGGTTCATTGTGAGTAAAGCCTCTGCCCGACCTTGCCCTCAGCACCGCACCCGGCCTCACGTCAGCCCTGACCGCATCTCTTGTGAGCGTGTGGTCCTCTTTGCTCCTTACAGAATACTTTCCACATTTTCCAGATGTTAAGCTCGTTTAAACAGGATCCCATGAAAATCTTTTTTTCTGGCTGCAGTGAAACGGAATAACTTGCACAAGGGTGACTAATGCTGAGTTTGTTTATCCGACTCTGATTAAGTGTAACCCAGAGTAGTTAGCTCGGAGCCCATCGAGACATCATTAAATTTACTTCATAGGATGCACAAAGTTCTGTTTGCAGTCACTGGCGGGAGCAGCTAGAGGATAGGTCTTATTATTGGGGTAATGCTTCATTGACTCATATATCGATTTCATATCAGAATTAAATGGAGAGTCTCCTCCATGTTAATCAAGATGGGCTTAGCCAATGGAAGGCTTCCTGAGCATTCTGTCTGGCTGCGAATGCTAATGAGGTGCCTTCTGGATCTGCGTTTTAGGTATAGCAAACGAGAACACAGCTTATCCTGGATGGAATCTCTTGTTCTTTTCCGCTTGTGCTCTACTCTTGCCTTTATTGCCATTGTGTTTCTTTGTGATCTTTGGCTAAGTAATTGCAAATGCTGCAGGAGTGAGTTGGGTGGTTTTATTGTTATTTTTTTGGGCCTTGCGCAGCTGTACTGTGGGCACCTTCTGGCTGGATGCTTGGCATCTGGTGCCTGTGGGTGCTGAGGTCCGGGCATGCTTCATCTCCCTCTGCTCTTTCTCCCCAGCCCAGGTGTGGGTTTACGTATAGCCACCATCATCTAGAGCAACCACATTTTTGCTTCAGTAATTAAAAATCCGTGCCTGAGAAAGAGTTCAGCAGTACCCAGCACCCACTGGCCCGGGTTAGCATCTCATCCGTGGGCATGCTTGGGTGCACTACAGAGGCTCCAGCACTGCCAGGGTGGCCTCACAGGTCCCTGCACACTGCTTCCTCTATCCCTTCAGCCGAACTGTTGCCTGGTTAGCTGAAAATCACCCATTGGGTCCCACCTTCAGAAATCAACAGGCATAATTTTATAATTGACAGGATCTTTCCTTACAGACCATACGCCAGTGATGCTGTTTACATATGCTGGCATCATGCCGTGTTATTCTTGGGAAAACTTGTCTCATTGGAATTGCCCTCGAAGTGTTTCCACACATTTAAGTTGTCTTGTTTGTCAGTACCGAGGAGCAGCGCCACACTCCTGACAGCACAGCTCAAGCCAGCCCTTGAACGATTGTTTCAGTATTTTGAAATTCTGCTGGAGTCTGTGATGAATCTCTCTGCCTGCCCACCCAGGGTGACATTATAGCATACGTTGGTGGCATTGGCATTCTGTGAAATATGGTTTTTTTTTTTGGGGGTCACACCCAGCAGTGCTCAGGGGTTTCTCCTGGCTCTTCACTCAGGAATTACTCCTGGCGGTGCTCGCGGGACCATATGGGATGCCGGGATCAAACCCAGGCCAGCATGGGCCGGCCACGTGCAAGGCAAACGCCCTACCCACTGGGCTATCGCCTCCGGCCCGTGAAATACATTTTTTAAGGAATTTAATAGTATGACACCGCTTTCTACAAACATTGAGTACTTTACACTTAATCACAATGATACTTTAAAGAAAAAATCCACCCTGTAGGTTGGAGAAACAGTACAGCAGGTGAAGTTTGTTTCCTGGCAACCCAAGAAGTCCTCCAGGCACTTCCATGAGTGATCCCAGAGCATAGCCTGTCTGAGAATTTAAAAAATAACCTCCCTTGTTAAAAAAAAAAGTTGACATTGTATTTTGCTTTAACACATCCTTTAGAGACGTATTAGGCATTTTTATACTATCGTGCCCTTAATTTTTCCCTGGTCTCTTTATGGGATCTTTGTTTTGGGGTCATCCCCATTGATACACAAGACTTAGTCCTGGCTTCATGCTCAGGGATGGCTCCCAAGGGATTGTGGGAGCCGCATGTGGCGCCAGGGAATCAAAGGATGATGGCTGCGTGCAAGGCCAGCACCTTCCCTGCTGTACTGTGTTTCTGGCCCCTGTAAGAATCTTGTAACTTTTGAATCTTTTTTAAAGCATTTTTTTTTCTTAAAAAATTCCACAACCGGGGCTGGAGCGGTAGCCCAGCGGTTAGGGCGTTTGCCTTGCATGCAGCCAGCCCAAGCCGGCCCAAGTTCGATCCCCAGCATCCCATATGGTCCCAGCGAGCACCTCCAGGAGTAATTCCTGAGTGCAGACCCAAAGGGTCACAAAGCAAAAAAAAAAAAAGTTCCACAAGTGATTAGCCAGGCAGGAGTTCCCTGGTCCTTGCTGTACAGTGATAGTTCCGCTCTCACAGGGTCCTGCTTACACCACCCTATGTTCGCTGAGCTGGAACCAAGCTGTTACCAGATACTGTTTCCAGATGTTTTTTTTTCCAAGGGCCTCTGTTGCACAGAGCCTCTGTTCTACTCCATCCCCAGGTTTTTTTTGTTGTTGTTTTTGGGTCACACCCGGCAATGCTCAGGGGTTTCTCCTGGCTCTGCACTCAGGAATCACTCCTGGCGGTGCTCGGGGACCATATGGGATGCCGGGGATCGAACCTGGGCCGGAATGGGGAATGGGCCGGCTGCGTGCAAGGCAAACGCCCTACCCGCTGGGCTATCGCTCCGCCCCCTTACCCCCAGGTTTTTTGCTTTCATTTCTCTCATTTGAGGAGTAAGGTTTATCTAAATTTCTTGGGTAGCTTTGTGGCATCAAAGGCCTCTCCCACTGTGGGGGAAGACCCCTTGGCCTGTTCTTGATTGCTCTTACCGTCTGTCTGGTGGAGGGGCTAAGTGCAGAACTCCCATGGTAACACCGTTCACCTGGTTGATGAATACCTGGCTTTTAGTGCATCTGAGCCTAATAGAAAACATAGACATCGAAGAATCGATCTTTCTCCATCCCACCTTCATGACCCTCTGCCAGGTTCGAATGCTTCGGTGCTGGGCATGTGGTTCCCAGAATGCACTGCAGCAGCCCTCCTGCTATCCATGCTGTGAGGATGGAGAATAGAGCTGGGGAATGGACACTTGGTGGGCCTCGGATTGTTGCGGACCCTGGTTCTGAACGAAGGTGTTCAGAATGGGCTTCAGGCATCAGGACCCTTTCATTTTAGACTCGAGCCATGTGTATGAAGTCTCCAGGGCAACCCCTGAGTGGTTTGCTCACGTAGCCCCATGTCTGTTAACATGCCCCTGCAGCCAAGGGCTGAGATAGACTCCTCTCCTGATGCTCACGTCTCCCTAATGGTTTGCTTCAGGAGTATTTTACGAAGAACCTGCCTCATTTGAGTGAAACTTAATTCGATGTGTTCTTAAGGCCCTAAGCTCTTCCGTGGTTCCTTCTATAAGGGTGGAGAAGTTATTTTATTTTTTTTGGCATTTTCAAGTCTTCTTTATTTTTTAATTAATATTTTATTATACCACCCTGAGATTAACAATTATCAAGACGTTCATGTTTGGGTTTCGGTCATACAGTGTTCCAGCACCCATCCCCAGCCAGTGCCCATTTCCCACCACCATTGTCCCCAATTCCTCCCCCTCCCTAGCCTGCCTCTATGACAGGCTCTTTATCTCCCTCTCTCTCTCTCTTTCTCTCTCTCTTTCTCTCTCTTTTTCTCTCTTCCTTCTCTTACACATTGTGGATTGCAATACATACATTTAGAGGTTATCATGTGTATCTTTTTGCCTATATTCAATTCTCTGTTCTCAGCTGGTGTTACAGTTTTCGATGATTATTAGCACACTGTTCCCTTCTTTGTCTTACCTAACCTCTGACTTTCACACGTTTGTGGTATACCAGGTTTTGAGATATTGTGCGGGCGCTTTGTAAAGTTATTTTAGAGAAAGCAAAGACCTTGAACAGAGAATAGTTACGAGTGTTGGTCTCCTTTATTTTTCTGCATTTGCACGTTCTGCCTTTTAGTCTTTCCTCTGAAACTGTTCCAACTCCAGGACCACTGTCTTGCACTGGAAAAATGAGGCATCACTTGGGAAGACTGGCTAACAATAATCTCAAAAAGACATGGTCACCTAAGGAGCACAACCTTGAGTATTTAGGCCATTCTACTAGTAGAGCCTCAGTAAAGGAAATCGCGTGCTCATTGCACCACCTAGAGACCATCTTGCAAAATTGCTGAAGGCAGCTGAGTGCATCAGGCGTCTGTCCAGCTGCTAAACGCTCTTGAGTCTCCTGCTGCTGTTTGCCTGGGCACAAAGGAAAAGGAGGAATCTTGCCTGTTGACTCCTCACTGGGTTCCTTTCTGATGGCTCCTTCAGTAGAGAGTTCAGGGGCCAGGCCTGAGAGATTTCACTGCCTTGTATACAGCTGACTTGGGTTCAGTCCCCCATCACCATATATGGTCCCCGACACCAGAAGTGATCCCTGAGCACAGAGCCAGGAGTACGCCCTGAGTGCAGCTAGAGGTGACTCAAAACAAACACAACGGGGAAAAAAAACAAAGTCAAAATAAAGAATAAAAGAGCAATTTCAGAGCTGAATGTTCATCTGGTTCTCCTGAAGAGAAGTTTGATTCATTCATTCATTCTCCCCATACGGCAGAGCCTGGCAAGCTACCCGTGTCATATTTGTTATGCCAAATACCAGTACAGTTATAGACCTCATTCCCATGGCCTGATGAAATGGTTTGAGGCTCTTTATGTTCCTGGAGCAAGCAGGTGCCCTTGGGCTCTACTTGCATGAGGCAGGACATATGGAGATGTTACTGGTGCCCACTTGAGCAAATCGATGATGAACGGGAAGACAGTGATACAGTGATTCATTCATTTGTTCTTCGTTCGTTCGTTTGTTCATTCATTCACTCACTCATTCACTCATTCCACCCACCCATCCATCCATCCATCCACCCCTATCCATCCATCTATCTATCTTATCTATTTATTTATCTATCTATCTATTTCTTCTCCAAATTTGCTTTATGAAATCGGATGAATAAAAATTAATGAACAGAAACTTAAGCAAGATACATTTAACAATTTAACAGAAAGTGGATAATCTTGATTTTTTTCTCTAATTCATCTTTCAAGTGTTTTCATGATGGGGCTCATAGAAAATTAACCATCATAAGAACACTACAGTCAAATGTCGAATCCATAAGAAGTACTTATGACATACTGAATGCAATGCAATTATGAAGACCCTTCAAGATACTTGCATTTTGTATGTAGAAAAGTGTTAGAGTCAAATATTCAACTCATTACAAAATAAACATTTTTTTGATTTGTTAGACTGAGACTGACTCTCTTTTTGCCAGTGAATGATTTTTAGCTGTAATATCAGACCTGAACAAATAAGTCATCTTTGAATACATAAGGGAAAAAACACATGCTAAATGGATAAAACATTACAACTACATTTTTACTAGACCATCTCTACCTCTAATACTTCAGAAGCTTAGAGCTTCAGAATGTTCTTATAAAAACTGCAATAAAATTCCTTCTGAGATCACAAGTATGAAGACGTGGTTATACAAATTCCTTGTTTGTGTGCAAAGCATGAAATTCATTTATCTTAATTCTCCCTGCATAGACTGATTAATCAGCGCAGGATTTTCCCTTCCAAGAAATAGAGACTGAGATGTGTTCTATATAACTTCAGTAACCTCAGCACTACAATAATGAGAGATGTAGTATCCTTTTGCTATAGTCCAAGACAACAGGGAAAGAGGTCACAGGAAAGAATAATTCAAAACTGTAGCAAGTGAGAAACCTCAGTTTCACCATGGTGCCACTTTCGTTTTTACATAAGCATGGTGGCATAATTCAAGCTCAACAAATCAAAATCTTAATTTTTAACATTTCCTTGACTCATAATTATCACCATATTGACAACCAAAATAATTAGACAAAACATAGAGAAAGGGTAATTTTTATTTTTTTAATTTTTTCCCTTAATTTTTATTATACCACCGTGAGATATACAATTACAAGGATGTTCATAATTGGGTCTCTGTCATACAGTGTTCCAGCACCCAGCCCTCCACCAGTGCCCACCACCACCAATGTCCCAACACTCCCTCCCCCCCCCCGACCCCCAGCCTGCCCCTGTAGCAGGCACCTTTTCTTTCTTTTCTCTTCTCTCTCTCTCTCTCTCTCTCTCTGTCTATGTCTCTGAATTTCTCTCTCTCTCTTCTCTTACACTTTGTGGCTTGCCCTACAGATATATATGGTTCATGATGTCTCTGTGTATATTCAGTAGTGACTTCTAGTGTGACATTATAATTCCCCATTCCCCATCAACCTCTTGGAGAGAGTTTATAATGTTTAAAGTGAAGCTGCATTTTCTCTTCTCCCAAGTATGCAACAATCTGCAAGTGTTAAGCAAGTGACAAGTGTTTGGTGTCCCCTAGGCCTATATTTTATTTTATTTACTCATTTGTGTGGGATGTTGGACCACACCCAGCCGTGCTCAGGGTCTGCTCCCAGCTTTGTAGTCGGGAGTCAACTCTTTTCTGTGCTTGGGGGGCGGGGGGCTATATGCAGTGCAAGGAATTGATTTGGGGTCAGCCACAACCCAAAGCAAGCAAGAGTTTTTTTTTTTTTTTTAAATTAATTTTATCATAACACCATAAGATGGACATTTACAAAGCTGTTCAAAGTTTCAGTCATACAGTGTTGCAGCACCCATTCCTCCACCGGAGCACGTTTCCCATAATCAGTCTCCAGATTCCCTCCTTTGCCCTACCCCTGCCTCTATGGCAGACTCTCTCTCTCTCTCCCTCTCTCTCTGTGTCTCTGTCTCTGCCTGCTCTTCTCTGTCTCTGTCTTTCTCTCTCTCTGTCTCTGTCTCTGTCTCTGCTCTCTCTCTCTCTCTCTCTCTCTCTCTCTCTCTCTCTCTCTCTCTCTCTCTCTCTCCCCCTCCCTCCCCTTCCCTCTCCCTCTCCTTTATGCAAGCCAGAGTTTCAAACTCTGGTCTGTGTCTCAGGTCATCAGCCATAGATTAAACATTTAAAAAATTTTTTTTATAGTTTTGATAATATGGTTATAAGTGTTTGAGTTTACAGTACTGATGGGCAGAATCACTGCCCACTCCCACCAGCCCAATGCCCATGGCTGGCTGTCCACTCCTGCCATTCCACTGCCTCGGGTCCAATCTCTGATCTCCCACCCCCCCACCTAGCCCTAGACTTTAATTCCATTTTCTCTACTTAGAATTCATTGTCTTGTGCCCTCATCATTTGGTCTCTGTGGTCTTCGGCCGAGCCGTCACCTACCTAGTATTTGGTTGTTGAAAGGCCCCTCAAGACCCTCATCCAGAGACTTGTGCAGCGGGAGGGGATACTTCCTATACAGGGCATTTCTGGTCCCTGCTCTCAGAGATTGCACGTGCCACTAAAATTGTCGTCAGCTTTGTAAGTTTCCCTGAGCTGAAGGGCTGTTGCTCCAACAAGGCAGCCAGAACAGTTGGTTGCCGGATAATAAAGCCCTGACGCTGTTCAGAGGCAGATGGGGTTTGTGTTCCTTCTCAGCATAGCTTCCCAGCACAGCAGACTTCTCTGCTGGAGTGATTCGAAACCTCCATGTGAAGTGGCTGGGGGGGTGTGCACGGTTAGTCACAACACCAGAATGTGCCTGCGCTTACAGCCAGCCCAGTTGCAGGCAGTGCTGGGTTCCAGTCCTCGGGTGCGGGCTGTCTGAAGTGGGACTTAGCAGTGAGGGGCAGCGGGTGCGGGCTGTCTGAAGTGGCGCCGATCATCCGGGACTTAGCAGCGAGGGCAGCCCTATCCGGGGTGATAGAAGGTGGAGTCTCATGCTTAGAATGATTTATTTTGAAAGTAGGGGACGTCATAATGACCTGTTTATTATAATGGCCATTACCATGGGAAAGTGGTTTTCATACCCCGTGACAAGTTGTGTTCTTGGCCAGAGGCCTTTTGGGACTTGTCTGCCTTTGTTTTTAGTTGATGGCTTCTCTATTTGTGAATTTTGTCTTTTCCCACCTGATAAGCATTAAAATGAGTACGTTCATCATTCATTTTTTTTTCCCTTTCTGTAACTTTTAGTAATCACTAGGTAGCTTGGTGCCAGCAGCATTTACCTTTATGGGTTTGGTCGACAAAGTCCCGCACCTCCACCATCAACAAAATTGCCCAGGACCCTCCCCCCACTGTCCTTACCTCAATTCCAGTTCATCCACCATTCCTGTCCCCACTCTACAAACCTCCTCCTCCGCTCACTGCTTGTTAATCTGCTTTGTAATCAAAGGCCCGGGGCTTGGTGTCATTCCATAGCATCTCTTCCCTTGTTTTGTTTCTCTGAGTCACTGGTGAGTGAGGTCATCATGCATCTGTTTTTGTCCTCTGAGATTTTGCTCAACATGGTGCTCTCCACTTCTCTCTAAGTTGTAGGGAGCTGCTGGTTTTCTTTTTTAGAGCTCTATAGTATTCTGTTGTGTCTGTGTGCCACAGCTTCTTCACCCAGTCCTGTGTCATTGGACTCTGGGCTGTTGTCCACCCTAGCTGTAGTACAAGGGACTGTAGTGAATAGACGCATGCACATTTTTTCAGATTAATGTGCTTGTGTTTTTAGGATAGATGGAAGATATGTGGAGTTGTTGGGTTATTTAGGGACTTCTGCTCTTACCTTTGGAAAGTCTCCTTCCTCTTTCCCATCTTCAGTGCCAACAGTGAAAGATTTCTTCTCTTGGAATCTTTGCCAACACTACCTCCCAATCCCAATCTTTTGATCTGTGTCATTTCCAGTGGTGTGGGGTGGTTAGTTTGATTTGCATTTCCCTAAAAATAAGTGATGATATAACCATTGGCCATACATATATCTTCTTCAGGAAGTATCTATTCATTTCTCTTTTTTAATGGTGTTTTTGTTTGTTGTTGAGCTTTGTTAGTGCTTTATATATCTAGTTTATTAGACCGTTATCTAATATGTTGTATACAAATATTTTATACCATTTGGTAGTATGTCTTTTTATTTATCCCATTTATTTTACCATTTAAAAACCTTTTAACCTTTTTAATTTTAATTTTTAATTTGGTGCCATTTGCTTATTTTTGTGTTCTTTGCCAATGGAGTCAAATCATTAAAACACTTCTTAGATTCATATTCTTTAGGGTTCTTTCTGTACTTTGTTCATTGAATGCTATGGATTGTGATATATTGTTAAAATCCTTAATTGGCTTTCTAATACATGAGATTGGATCCAATAATTTTTCTTTTATTTTTTTGCATGTGACTGTCTAGTGCTCACAAGACTGTTCATTCAAAAGGGTTTCCTTACTCTGTATCATGCCCTAAATTCTTTTGTCTGTCATAACTCTCCGTACATCTGAGTACGCAGTTTTGTTCCACCTGCCTTGCTTTATTCCAGCAATGTAGTATTTTTGAATACTATGCTCTAAGTTATGATTGAAGGCCAGGGAATGTGATAACTGTCACCTATTAGTCTCAGAATTGCTTTGACTATTGGTGAGCTTTATTATTCCACACAAATTTTAGTAGAGTTTGTTCTAAGTCCTTGAAGACGTCTTGGGAATCTTGATGGGATTGTATTAAATCTGTGTGAGGATTTGAGTAGGATGTTCATTTTGACAGTGTTAACTTTTCCAGACCATAAGCATGGAATATTTTTTACTTCCTGCTTTTTTTTTCATTTCGTTCAATATAACTTAGAACTTTTTATGTAGAAGTCTTCCCACCCTCTTGGTTCATTCCTAGGTATTTGATAGTTTGGGACACATAAATGGGGTGGTCTTTGTGATCTCTCTGTTTAATTTATGTGCATATAGTTTTGTGCCCAGAAAGGCAACAGATTTTTCTGTACTGCTCACTTACTGTATTGTTTAATGAGTTTTTCAGTGGGTTTTAAGGGTCTTGAATGTGTGTGTGTGTGTGTGTGTGTGTGTGTGTGTTTTGGGGACACACCCAGCAGTGCTCAGGTCTTCTCCCTGGCTCTGAGCTCAGGGATTCCTCCTGGAGGGTCTCTGGGCCCCTATAGGGTTAGTGGATTGAATTCAGGTTAGCTGTGTAAAGCAAACTCCCTACTCACTGCACTGCCTTTGGCCCCTTCTGTGTATACGTTTCTCAGATAGTGATAGCTTGATTTCTTTCCTAATTTGGTTTCCTGGTCTTGCCTGACTGATGTGGCTTGATTTCCAAAACTGTGTTGAGTAACAGTGAAGAAAGTGGACATCCTTGCCTTGTGCCTGGTCTCAGAAGGAAGACTTTCAGGTTTTCTCTTTGCTATCTTGAGGCATGTTCCTTCTGTTAATCACTGTCACTATATCACTGTCTTCCCATTGTTCATCGATTTGCTCAAGTGGGCACTAGTAACATCTCCATGAGTACTGTCTGTTAATACTAAGGGTTTTTATTTTTGCTTTTTTGGGTCACACCCGGCAATGCTCAGGGGTTTCTCCTGGCTCTGCACTCAGGAATTACTCCTGGCAGTGCTTGGGGGACCATATGGGATGCCGGGAACGAACCCTGTGCCGGCCATGTGCAAGGCAAACGCCCTACCCACTGGACTATCACACCGACCCCAAGGGTTTTAAAAATCATGAATGGATGTTGAATGTTGTCACATATTTCTCTGATATTTGATAGAATCGTTTAGTTGGGGGGGTGTTTTTAACTGATCTGTCTTTGCTGAACAAGCTTTGCATCCCAGGAATGGATCCCATACTGTTGGATTCTGTTTGCTAAGTAGTTGTTGAGGATCTTGCATTAGGTGGGAAGCGGGCCCCGACAGTGGGACAGAGTGTCTTCTACCCCGGACCCCGGAACAGAGAAAACTCCGGTCTGGTGCGTTCCAAAAATGCTTTTAATAGTACAAAAGCTCTTCCACAGCACCCATATAAAATCGCTCTGGTCACTAACCATACAAGAGCCTAAGTCTCCCACCAGAGAGGATCTCACCGAGCTGAGTCCTACCCAGAAAGCAAGGCCAAGATCAAAGGCCAAAAGCCAAGCCGCAGGAGCCAAAACTAGGCTGAGGAACCAAAAGGCAAAGTGAGGTGAAGGAGCCTCAAGTCAGCCCCATATACACCAAAGTAATCAATCGGAGGTTGTCATGCCAACAAAGAACCCAAACGAGTGTAGTGCCACACCTATTGTAGGTATAGACAAGGTTACCCAGGACTAATCCGAGATTATCTCTTATGTAAAACCTGGAGAGAGGGGTGATATAAAGTAATACATCTATGAGCTTCATGTAATCTGATGGTACCCACAAGGTCCTTCTTATTATTATCTGCACCAGGGTGATTCTGAGTATCTTGTTCTCATGTACTGAAAGGGTCTACTCGCTAGAGCAAACTAGTTGATCCTTCCTATAGTCTTCCTTTAGTCTCAGTAGCCAGGGTGGTAGTCTCCTGGTAAATTCTAACTTCCGTTAGGTGCAGTGGGTATAAAGAGGAGCTGTGCCCAATCTGAAAACATAGAAGTCTTAGTAGTGTATAGTCAGAAGTTATTCAATCAAGGTGACTTCTGTAACTGCCACACCCTCTAGAAGTGTTTACATAAAGAAATCTCATTAGAATAACTTGGCTTAAATAAGATTAAGCTGGAGTGAGCAAAACAACAAAACTCCAAGATTAGCTAAACATGTCCTCCAACAGATTAGTATTCACAAATAATACCACTCTGTGCCCTCTCTGTCTCTTTCATTATTAAAGGAATGTTAGATTCATAGAGGCTGCAAGGGAAGCAGTTTCATTTCTTCAATATTTGTGAGAGTCTGAGGAAAGTATGTAGCTTTGTGTGTGTGTGTGTGTGTGTGTGTGCGTGCACACGGCGTGTGTGTGTATTGGTTGTGCACTGTGTGGCTTCCAGGAGTCCTGTTGGTCCTTCCTGGCAATTCTCAGCCATCCAGCCTGGCTGTGAAGCCTGGGCTGTGGTGCTGCCAGTACCCTGTGGTTCTGACGACCACCCAGACCATCCTGGTGATGCTTGGCACCTTTAGGTTGCACCCAGCGGTCCTTGAGGGACCATGCATGTGGTGCTGGGAAGCAGGCTGTGTTCTGTTGGCTACATGTAGGGCAGCATGTCTTTTGTTGTTGGTTTGGGCCCACACCTGGTGGTGTGTGGGGCTTACTTCTGCCTCTGTGCTCAGGGATCTCTCCTGGTGGAGCTCAAACAGTGCCATGAATTAAACATGTGCTGGTCCCCAGCTGTGGTGCTGGGGACCAAACTTTGCTCTGCCATGTGCAGGGCAAGTTACTTGACCCCTGTACTGTTGGGGAACTACCCCACAGGAGCCAGCACACTGGAAATCCTGGCCAGGCATCCAAGGAGCCCAGAAATCATCAGTGTCACAATCATGAGCCTGACTGTGAAGTAAGCAGGGACTGCTCCGAGGGTGCCTGCAACTTGGGGGGCTCCACCCTTCGTCACCAGGAAGCCTGGGTGTGATGAACAGTGAAGGAAATCAGCCACATCAACAGATGAAAACCCATGGGGTGACCCCTCGTCCATCTGGACTCTCTTCTCTACCCTGCCAGTGGAAGACCTCAGAACAACAATCTTCTTAGTGGCTAATGACTTGAAAGACCCGTTGGAAGAGAGATTCAATAAACTCAAAAAGACTGGTAGAGAAATGAAAGAGTTCAGTCAAGGAGACTAGGGAGGAAGGTCACAATAGTAGGGCTCCGAAGCAGACGGAGAGGCTGAAAATGGAGTCAGCAGCCTGGAAGATAAGGGAAATGACACATCAATAGAGGAGGATTGTTGCAGGACTCCTAAGGGCCGCTGCATCTGCTCTGGATTGCCTCCCGAAAATCACTCCGTAGATAAGGGGGGTAGTCTAAATGTGGCAGTTTATCTGACCATGTATGCTGTCCTAGCTGGTATAAATATTCTCCCATGCTATCACAATCATCGTGGGACTAGCTAGATCTTACCAGCATATTAGCCTGGCCATGTAAGGACACCTAAGTAATTAGACCAGAGAGAAATGCTGTTTGCTTCCAAACAAACAAGCATGGCTCCCTGATAAAATATAAAACTACAATGAAGTAGAGGAGACTTGTGAAGGCTTGGAGAAATATTTAACTGGCATTGGTGTTGATCTTTGGTACAGTGACCTGCCATCTCAGAAACCCCCTTCTCTACATTTTAAAGGCATTCCGGCTTAAAACATTAGCACAGTAAAGGCCCTAGGTGAGATGCAGGGAGGGACTACCAGAGGGCATTGGACCCTCCCTGCTTCCCATAACAATGGGAGGAAGGTCTGAGTTGGGGGGTATAAACTAGCCGGTTCCCGCTCTCCCAGGCTTCTTCTTCCCGGTGGGATCTCGCCTTGTGAGCGTTTATTCCCCTTGGAAGTTTCACACGTGGTGGTCGCCATCTTGGCCTACATGTGGCTGGGGTTCTAGCCTGGAATCCTAAGCATCGGGTTTTTCCTTTTGCTGATTTGTATGCCTGAACCTGTGATAAGTAAAGCTTTTTAAAACCTCATCGGATTTCTGAGTGTTCATCCATTCCTCGCCGGCTCGGAGGTAGAAGGGAACTTCGCTTCCCGGCACTGTCGGGGACCCCGCGGAGGCGCCCGACAGAGGATTATAGAAAAAGGTATGTTTTTCCCAAAAGAGAGAAACTGTATTTAATGGGCAGCAGGGAGAGGAACAGCCTCTTCCTATAGGGGTTGTTGTACTTCCAGAAGGAGAAGAAAGAGAATGTGTATATCTTCTAATCTGATTTTTTTTTACTTTTTGGGTCACACCAGCGATGCTCAGGGGTTACTCCTGGCTCTGCACTCAGGAATTACTCCTGGCAGTGCTCAGGGATATGGGATGCTGGGGATCGAATCTGGGTTGGCTATGTGCAAGGCAAACGCCCTCCCTGCTGTACTATCGCTCCGGCCCCCAGAGAACCTTTCATGTCATTTGTTTGAAACTTACAGACCGTGCTCATCACTCGTGAATTTTGATATTTGAGACTGCCTTTGCTCAGCTGCATTTGTAACCCCCAAAGCAACCATCCTGATGCTTCTGTAGCCAGTTGCAAAATTGTACATATTGGCAAAAGATCTGGGTTTCCAGACCCTCTGTTTGATCATTCAACCTTCCGGAATTTTGTCTATCCCTGTGTGTTTGTGTAGGTGTCAGGATATCATGTTCACAAGGGTTCCCCTTTGTATCACTTGATCACTTGATCACTTGAATCCCGTTACTCATCGATTTGCTCGAGCGGGCGCCAGTAACATTTCCATTGGACCCTATCACGTGCCAATGTAGCCCAATGGCATCTGGTTGATTCAGGAATATGAAGAGCCTCAAACTGTTCCTTCAGGGTCTTAACAAGGAAGTCTGACCATCTTGTAGGTGGGCGGCCACGTGATCTTTTGACATCCCGTGGGATCCAGTCGGTAACGGCTCTAGTCCAGCGGTTGTCTCCAAATCGCATTACATGTCCAGCCCATCTGATTTTCGATGCCTTGGCAAACGAGACAGCGTCCCTGATTCTGGAATAGCGACGGAGGTCAGAACTCCGGATTCCTTCTCTCACTTGAGTGAGACGTGATATTCCAAGCATAGCTCTTTCGATGCCTCTCTGGGAGACCCGAATAGCATTCTCATCCTGCTTTCGTAGGGCCCAGGTCTCTGAGGCGTATGTTAATGCAGGGAGAACGGTGGAGTCAAAGAGATGTGCCCGGAGCCGGAGGTTCTTTGTCCTTTTTAGCTATTTCTTCGATGCCTTTGAAGGCATTCCATGCTGCTCTCTTCCTCCTGCGCAGCTCAGGTTTTAGGTCATTCATCATGTTGACTTCTCGACCTAGGTACACATAACTGCTGCATTCAGAGATGTTTGTTCCATTGAGAGAGAATGGGGCCTCTGGAACTAGTTCATTTCTCATGAACATAGTTTTCTTCAGATTCAGCTGTAGACCTACCTTTCCACATTCTCGGTCAAAGTCAGCCAGCATTTGTGCCGCTTGGCTAATGTTTGGTGTTATTAGAATGATGTCATCAGCGAAGCGGAGGTGGTGTAGTTGCCGACCATCTATCTTCACTCCCATTCCTTCCCATTCTAATTGTCTCATGATGTTCTCGAGGGTGGCACTGAAGAGTTTTGGTGAGATGGTATCACCCTGTCGAACCCCTCTTTTGACATCAATGATCACTTCTTTGTAGAATGGTGAGATCCTGGTGGTGAATCCATAATACAGCTCACGAAGGATCTTGATGTATTGGGTTTGAACACCCTGTTTGACTAGGGCTTCGATGACTGCTTCAGTTTCCACAGAATCAAAGGCTTTCTGTAAATCAATGAACGTGAGACAGAGCGGCATCTTGTACTCCCTACAAACCTCAATGAGCTTGGTTACTGTGTGGATATGGTCGATTGTGCTGAATCCTTTCCGGAAACCTGCTTGCTCGCATGGTTGACCTTCATCTAGTGTTCTGCTAATCCTGTTCAGGATGACTCGTGTAAACAGCTTGTAGATGACAGACAACAGGCAGATGGGGCGATAGTTGCCGATGTCATGAATGTCTCCCTTCTTGAACAGTAGAACTGTCCTGCTGGTTTTCCATTGGGAGGGCACCTTGCATTTGGACAGGTAGCGTGTGAAGAGCCGAGCTAGTGTATTGATGAGCACCGATGGCAGATTCTTCAGATGTTCGGGTCTGACTTTGTCTGGGCCTGGTGCTGTTCCCTTCTTTACCGATGAGATGGCATGTCTTATTTCAGAAGGGAGAACGTTGGGAATGACGTATCCATCCTGTGGAATTTGGTATGTGGGCAGGTGGATGTGGCTATCAAAAAGATTTGAGTAGAAGTCCTGGATAATCTTCTCCATTGCCTTTCTGGAAGATGTGATAGATCCATCAGGGCGTCGGAGGGCAGTCATCTTGGTCTTATAGTTGGCGAAGGACAGGCGGGCAGTGCGAATACTTTTCCGGCTTCTGCTGCATCTTCCAGTATTTCTGCTCTTCTGTCTTTGAGGTCTGCTTTTATCGCTTCTCTGCACTGTTTAGCAAGCTTGGACGTTAGCATTTGGTCTCCTGAGGCTCGCGCCTTGCCACGTTGGCGAATGAGCTCGAGAGTTTCTGAAGACAAGCGTCCTTCCCACACCTTGCTGGCAGCGATCTGTGTCACAATCCACACTCTGCAGCTGGTAAGATCTCCCCCAGCATATTAATCCACTCTCCAGCCCACAGATTAATCCAGTCTCCAGCCCAGCTTGTCAGAAACCCAGCCTACAAGGACCCGCCCTGCAGAGACCCGCCCTTCAGAGGAGAGTATTTCAAACCCAGGAATGCTTGAGCCTCAGACACAGGTACACCCGGCAGAGCAGAAACCAGCTTTCCCGTTAGGCGACTTGCTAGTAGCGCCGCTACTCAAACTACCACAAATATTCTACCCACCCCTCTGAGAGAGCCCCACAAAGCAATGAGAATATAGTGCCCGCATGGCAGAGCCTGGCAAGCTGTCCGATGCGTGTTCGATATGCCAAACCCAGTAACAAAAATGTTTATTTTCCTGACCCGAAAGAGCCCTTAATACGGCAGCAGTAAGAAAGGCAAACAAGCAGTGCCTGATAAAATTTCACGGCTGTCCTAGGCTGCCAAAACGAAGAAAGACTAAAATGACTGTCTGTACTTTCAATGCACGTACACTGGCAACGGAAGCATATATTGAGGATCTGATGCTGCAAGCAAGAAAGATCAAGTACGACATCATTGGTCTGACTGAGACGAGGAGGCGCCAGTCGCATCATGCTGTATTTGACACCGGAGAAGAATTGTTCCTTGGAACATGTGATGAAAGAGGCGTTGGTGGCATTGGTGTCCTTGTCAACACGAACATGGCTGTCAACATTGATTCATTTGAATGCCTAACAAACCGAATAGGACGATTACACTTGAGGAGATGTGGCCCACTGCCAGCAATTTCTATCTTCATTGTCTATGCACCAACATCCACATACAAAGAAGATGAAATTGAGAAATTCTACATGGAATTGGAGGAGTTCTATAAAAAAGATCACACCTTCTACAAGATCATAGTCGGTGATTTTAATGCCAAGATAGGACCGAGAAGATCGGGCTGAAGAACTCCACATCGGGACCAATGGCCTAGAATGGAACGAACAGGGTGAGAGACTATCTGAGTTCATCATGTCCACCAAGACTATTCATGGGAACTCACAGTTTCAGAAGGCTGAAGAGAAACGTTGGACATGGGAATCTCCTGGTGGACAGTTCCACAATGAAATCGACCACATCATCTTCAATCGACGGTTTTGTCTGACCGATGTTGCTGTCGTCCCCAAATTCCAGACAGGATTGGACCACCGTCTCCTTCGTGCAAAATTCTACTTCCCGTAACGGGGGAAAAGGCTGCAAAGTTTAAGAAGAGAACTCCCAGAACGACCACCAACTGGGAACTCTTTAGCACCATTGCGGCAACATGGGAAGATACCATCATTGATGACATCGATGAAGAATACAACCGACTGGTTCAGCACCTCCATGATTGTGCGAAGAATGCCGAGAGAGAGAAAAACACAAAAGGACGCTTTGTCTCCCCTTTGTATGTGGGAGATAAAGAGCGAGGGAACAGCTGGAGACTTGGGAGGGCTCTTCAGCCTACGGGGGGAATGGGCTCTGGTGATGGGCATCGTATTGGAATGATGTGCATGAAAATGTAGCTTACAATATTACAGTATTGTAAACCGTGGTGCCTCAGAACAAAGGCAGAGAAGAAAGAACTGAGCAGTCCAGCAGGCGCACATAGTCAGGTTGGAGCCTTCCTGCCCAGGCTACGCCGCAGGCATCCCCTTCGCAGCCTTTTTTTGTGCCATGCTTCAAATTGGAGATTCCCACTGTTTGATTGGCCCCACATGCAGTTCCTGGAGTGTACTTAGGTCTGGTCTAGACCTAAGTGCAGCAGCTTTGGTGTACCAGTTTCTGGTGAAGGCATCAGCCATGACTGCAAAATAAGGTCTTTAAACAGAAACACGATGTCGCAAGACTGTGGCATGATTGATCCACGGACTTCAGTGTGGTGCCTGGTGGCTGGAGAGAACTGGCCGTGTTTCTCCTGGAGTGGTGGTGGGGCAGGCCCTTCAGGGCTGTGCTGTCTTTTTCCGGTGTCTGTGCAAGCCAGACAATCAGACTTATGAGAAGCGCCAGGGTTGCCTCAGTCCAAGGCAGCCGGAGAGCACCATGTCTGGTGGTCCTGCACTTTGCTCCTTTCTTGCCCTGCATCTTGTGTTAAGTGGGAGAAACCAGCTACTCTTTACGAGCTCGCACTGAGGGGATGTTCAAGATCCTCTGCAGGTCAGCTTGGAGTGAGTGCGGCCACCTCCTGTCATCGGTTCACTTGTTAAAGCCGCATGCTGTGGAAATAGTGCCTCCCCACTATGTCCACAGGTGAATGTTCACCAGGTGCATTCTGCAGCAGGTTGAGCTCAGGAGAGGAGCTGCTCAGCTTCTAGTGCCCTTCCTAACAAGCAGGTCTCTTGACTCTCTCTGAACTCTTGCTCCCTGCCCCTTCTGTTGCTGCTGCTGATGGCCAGGGCGTGCATGTGTGGATGTTGCACGCCCCATCACGCATCACTTCGTGGCACTCACAGGGCACCACTTCTTTTAGTTGTAGTACTTGCCACAGGCACCCCATGATAACACTCTAGTGGAAACTTACAGTTATGAGTGCTCACAGTTTTGGGGCCCACGACATGCACTCGCACAACACGCACTGCACGCACACACACACACACGTACTTGCTGGCATCTGTGCTGTGTCGCCAAAGGACTTGCAGTGTTTCATTGTGCTACTTGCTGTGTTTTGTGTCCTCCCTTTGGTTTATTGGGTGGCTTTGTTGTTGGGCCATACCCGGCTGTGCTCAGGGTTTACTCATGGCTCTGTGTTCAGGGATTATGCTGGCAGGCGCTGGAGAGACCCTCTGTGGTGTGGGATGGAGCCGGTGTCAGCTGTGTGCAAGGTCAGCCTTCCCCCCTGCACTGTAGCTCTGGCCCATGGCCCCCTTTCAGCCGTGCTTGTGCACACCGCACACTGCTGTGTGAGGTGCATTTGGAAGGTTCTTGTGCTTCCGAGGATGTCAAGGCAGGGGAGCTGTGAGCCGTAAGAAGCGGGAGGCGGCCAGGACTGCGCTGGGTCCCCCAGATAGAGGGTCACAGTTGGTTTCCTGTCTGTTGGCGAGGCAGGAAAGGTGAGCCAGGCCCCCCTCCTGCAGGCATGCTCACTGTCCCACGGAGGAGACTAGGATTCAGCTCCCAGGAATAGAGGCTCATGGTAACAGTCTCGAGTGTGCTTGTAGGAAGTCAGAAAGCAGATTTGATATTTACCAAAATTTATTGTGCAGTTTGCTCACTTTTGCGTGATGCATTTCTGAAACCATGGGATGAAAGCCGATTTTTAGGAAGTGGATCATTTTTTTCCCTCATATGAGTGATACAGTAATTGGAAAAGTCTTCCTAGTCTTCCTTGGCTTTCAGATACTACCCATCAATGGTGTCTCATAAAAGTGAGAGGACACCAAGTACTTTTAAACCACCAAGTATTTTTAAACTGTCCTTTGCTGAGCCTGGACAGCGGGTTGGCTGCTTGCCTTCCATGTGGCCTGGAACCCCGTAGCTTCCCTCAAGCCCCTGCCAGGAGTGATCCCTGAGTGCAGTCAGGAGTCAGGCCAGAGCACCACCTGGGATTGCCTAAAAAGAAGCAAAACGTGTGGGAGTCAGAGGCTAGGTAAGACAGAAAATGGAACAGTGTGCTAACAATTGTCGAGGGTACTAATGCCAACCTAGAACTGAGCATTAAATAGAGGCAAAAAGATACACATGGCAACCCTTTAATGTATGTTCTGTAATCCATAGTCTGAAAGGGAAGGAAAAGAGAAAGAGATAGAGAGAAAGGGAAAGAAATAAAGAACCTGCCATGGAGGTGGGTGGGGTGGGGAGGAGGGAACCGGGTAGTTGGTGGTGGGAAATGGGCACTGGTGGAGGGGATGGGTGCTGGAACACTGTATGACCGAAACCCAAATATGAACATCTTTGTAATTGTGTATTCCACGTTGGTATAATAAAATACTTATACAAAATAAAAAATAAAAAGAAACAAATCTTGCACAATGCAACAAGAACCAAGAATAGCAGAACAAAAATACTATCTGCTGACATTTCCCTACTTGTACAGAGGCAGTAACAAAAGCTTGGTAGGGAACAGGGAAGTGAGTAAAAGCCGGCTGCTGGCAGCGGAGCCCCTGCGTGCTGTGAGGCTGGGTCACAGTGATTCTGGGTCAGGCCCGTGGGAGGGGCCAGTAAAGAGGGTGCCTGAGTCAGCCTGATGAGCTTAGAGCAGAGCCGCTGTGCTCCCAGTCCCCGAGCTGCCCGATGCTGTACACTGCTCCAGGCCCGACCCTCCCCACAGCTGACATGCAGCTGCTCATTGCCTTCATTTCTTTTCTTTTAAATTTTCAAACTTTATTTAAACACCATGATTTACAAAGTTGTTCACAGTACAGTTGTTTCAAGAATTCAATATTCCAGCAGCAGTCCCACCAACAGTGTGCCCTTACCACCACCAAAGACCTTGGTTCCCTACCCCTCCCCATTCCTGCTCCCTTCGCAGGCACTAATATCTCTTACTAAGTTGTTAGAATGCTGAGGTAGGTAGAATTCTAAGGTAAGTCCCTACAAAATATAAACTTTAATCTGAAGATAGCATTTCATAATCACCAGTCCATTTTCTTTGTTAACTTCTGAAATTTTATATATCATACAGTTAACGTATGTAGAACTAAGAAGAGAAAAATATCCTAATTCAGCTAGCTTTTTATTTATTTTTTGATTTTTTTTATTATACCACCGTTCAGACAGTGTTCCAGCCCTCATTTCTTCCAGACAGTTTTGCTCTTCCTGGGCATGACTAGCCAAGAGTGCCCAGTTACCAGGTGAGCCAGTAGGTGGCGCCAATGCCCAGCCTCTGCTCTCCCAGCCAGAGAACGTTGCAGTGGGAGAATTTCCCTGTGTCCTGCAGCGTCTGGGGCTGTGGGGCAAATGGAGAGGTGCTGGGAGAGCCCCCAGGGCCACCCGAACCTTTGCAGCCTCTGGGATTTCGGAAGGTTCTTAGCGTCCCCGCTGGGCTCCTGTTCCGTGAGATCGCCTGTGGTCCTCAGCTGTTTGCCTCGGCAGCCTCATCACTCAGCTCCCAGTTGTTTCCCCACGCTGTCATGGGAATCTCTCATCTTGGGCAAAACAACCGAAGCATCTATATCTACTGATTACTTCTTCATTTGTTGATTTTTTGGTTTGTTTTTGGGTCACAGCCAGTGAATGTTCAGGAATTTCCCCCTGCAGACTCGGGGACCTAATGGGGTGCTGGGGATCAAACCCAAGCCAGCCCTGGCGAGGCAAGTGCCTAACGTGCTGTGCTGCCTCTCCAGGCCAAGTAGTTTCCGTCTTCATGTGGAGTTATACACGGAACAAAACAAGGCTCTGGTAACGGATAAATCTGGGCAAGTATTAGGCTCTCTGCTAATGTATTGTCCCTGCCCCCGACCCCGTGGTGACCCCCATGTGAAATGAAAACAAGTGACAGGTCACAAGGAGGGTCACAGGTGCACAGAGAGCTGGTGTTGTTGACAGGCGGCAAATAGTCATTTGGTGACATTGGAGTGGATTTTGTTTGTGTTTGGGGCTTCTATCTCTGCACACAGAGATCACTCCTGGTGGGCTCAAGGGAACTGGGTGGGCGGGGGGTGCTGTGGATCAGTCCTGGGTTGGCTGGTGCAAGGCAAATGCCCTGCTCCCTGTGCCTGGGCCTTATTCTTGCTGTGGATTTCTCGGGTGAATGGATCACCGAGAATCGCTTTGCAGCTTTCTCTAGCTCATCTGGTGTTGCTTGCCCAGAGATGTCAGGGCTTCTGTTCTGGCAGTCGGGACCACGAGTCTCGAGGTCTCTTTCCCTTTCTTTGCTGTCTTTGCATTTCCCTGCAGACCCCGCAGCGCCGCTTACTGCATGTCAGGGCAGGCATCTCTTTCCCTGACTCCTTGGGTACAGACGAAACCCAGCCTCCTGCCCCTGCATGCCCCAGATGGGCTCTCCCACGGGTTCCAGGTGCTCCGAGGTGGCTGATCCACAGTATGTGCTGCCTTCTCACTCGGTTTCCAGGGCAGAAACCACAGTGACCTTGGACTCTCTGGGCACCAGTGGGAAAGTCAGAGTCCCTCATGGAACGCCCGTGGCTACCCCCCCCACATCCCTCCTGGCCCCAGTGGGGTGGTGAGGCGATGGGCAGCCATGTCGTATGCCCACCGTATGCCCACACAGCGCCAGCTCCACTCTGAGGGGTCCCAGAAGGCTTGTAGCATGTGTCCTCAACCCTAGTCCACCTTGCTGTCCGCTGGGCACAAAAGGGCCATGTGGGGCAGCCCGAGGCCCTCTCTGCATCTCCTCCCCTGCCCAGGGCCTGTCTGCCCCACAGCCCTGTGCTGTCCGTCATTGCTGCAGTCCGGGTCCCCCTCTCTGCCGCAGCTGCTGGGAGGGAGCAAGTGGTGAGCTGCAGACTCTCCCCGCGGAACCAGCCCTCCTCAGTGCTCCTCTCCCCAGCGCCAGAAATGCTTCCATAGTTTACTTTATGTGAGGCCGCTGGGCCACCCTCAGTTGTGCTCAGGGCTCTCTCCTGGCCTTGAATGGCGTGATACAACGCACACGGACGACGTTGTGTTGCTGCGAGAGTCTTTGGGCTGATTTCCTCTTGTTTTCCATGCATTGTTACTAATATAAACAATAATACCATGACCTTTGTTCATTTGTTTGTTTAGGGTTTAGGGGATCATATCTGCTCAGGCTCCTGGCTCTGTGCTCAGGGAACCTGGATGGTCCTGGGGATCAAAGTGGGGTGGGCTGCATTGAAAGGCCAACCCCGACCGCAGTCACGTCTCTCCGCTCCTCTAGAGGACCTGAACACTGGAGAGGAGACACATTTTCTGGGCTGCCTTTGCCTTTCTTCCACCATGGAAATACTCATGTCCTGATCGAGTCGGATCTGCCATGTCGTCACAAGGGGGCGCTCCTTCCCTGTGCCTGTGCCTTGGTGATCCCACAGATGAAAATCAAAACCTCAAACAAAGCCATAGTATTATAAACATACAAACAAACAAATAAATAAAACACTCTTTTTAATTGGATCACAGTAAGATACACAGTTACAAAGTTGTTCATGTTTGGATTTCAGTTGTATGGTGTTCCTTCACCCGTCCCTTCACGGGGTACATTTCCCAGCCCAGTGTCTGAAGCGCTGGGCAAGGCAAACTACTTCGCCTTCTGTTCTGGGCACTTTAGAAATACTCCAAGAACCCGTCCCCAGTCCAGGCTTTTGCCTTCTGTTTTCAGCCTAAAAATCCTTCCAAACTGGGTGTGTTTTAAGGCGGGGCTGCCGCAGCCCTGTCTGAACCCGGGGCAGGGGAGTGGAGGGAGGGGGATTGTCTGCCAACTTATGGGACCTGCACAGTTCCCGGATGTGGCTTCAGGGGTGACTTAGCAGGGCTGAGCTTCTGGGGTTCAGTTCGGCTTGGGAAGCTCTGAGCACTGGTGGCCCCATCACATGGCCACCACTGTCCCTGCACTGCAGAGAAACAGGCGGTTTTGGATAGGACGGCACTGTCCCCTGCACTGAGGAGGCTGCTCCGCAGGGCACTTGGCATCCCACCTGCAGCCATTTAACAAAAGGCACCACCTGCATGGGAGCAGGGCGGCAGCCAGAGGACTATGGCTGCTGGACTTTGTACCGAGGCTTCTTTTTTTTTTCTTGTTTTTTGGTTCACACCCAGCAATGCTCAGGGGTTTCTCCTGGCTCTGCACTCAGGAATTACTCCTGGCGGTGCTTGGGGAACCATATGGGATGCCGGGATCGAACCCAGGCTGGCACAGGCCGGCTGTGTGCAAGACAAACGCCCCACCGCTGGGCTATCGCTCTGGCCCCATGGACCGAGACTTCTTCCTGGCCTCACTGGCATTGGGGTTGCGTGACCCAGCCATACCCACTCCAGTGTGGCGCCCCACCCAGCACCCCGCTCCGTGTCGGGGTAAGATCCACCATCCCTCCCTGAGGGTGCTGCCCCCTAGGTCTGCCGCCCTGGAGCGTGCAGGCCGCTGCCCTTGCTGGTTCCCCAGCCTAAGCCAGCTGTGCTTTGCTGCCAGCGTGCCGTGTGTCTTACAGTATTCCACATGCTCAGGCCAGCAAAGCAGCCCTCCCTGGGCCCCCTTTGTTCCTGACCCCTATGTGTGACTGGCCCTAGGGCATGGTCCTGCCAGATGGCGCTGACCGCCAGGCGCCTATTCTCTGGCCTGACTGGTTTACAGCCACCAAAGCTTGCCCTCTCAGGCTCAACTTTGCTCCTCAGCTTCTTCCTCCTGACTTGGTGCTTTCCCCGCCTCTGCTGGTTTCTGAGCACCCCACTGAAGCGCCCTGGTTCTTCTGAGCAGGGCGGGGCCAGCTCCAGGGTCTTCATTTCTGCTCCTCATCGTTCCTTCCAGGAACCCCATGTTAGCAGTTTTGACTTTTGTTTCCTCACCCTCCCCACAGCCTTTTCCTACATTCATCTGAGCTGTCTGGAACTAAAAGTCTCTGCTCTGGCCCTGGAGGGATATTCCCACTTTGCTTCCGCTGCTGTGATCACGGAAGGCCAGTGAGTGTGGGCCCTTGCTGCAGGGATCCACCAGGGGGCCTCCGTGGGGCCCCTGAGCCCTGCCAGGGGTGAAGGCTGAGTGCAGAGCCTGCAGCACCAACGGGTGTGGCTCCAAAACAAAACCTTTGGTGGCAGTGTTTGCTGTAGGACACACTTCAGCAGTGGTACTCGCAAATACTTGGTTTCCTTGCCCCAGAAATGGAGCACTCTGTGATGGGCCACAAGTCCCAAAGGTCTGTAGGGTCACTCTTGGGCATTTGGGGGGGGGAGGGGGGTGGTCAGCTGGGGGTTGAACTCAGGCTTACCAGGTGGACTTTCTCCCCCAGCTGTCTCTGGGTCCTGTTTGTCCAGTTTGATCCTCAAATGCTTCATTTAATTTTTTCTCCCCAGACCTGAAAGATTTCCTGCAGTGGTTGCTTATCCCTCCCTCCCCCTCCCTCCCTCCCTCCCTTGCTCCATCCATGCCTCCCTCCCTCCCTCCCTTCCTCCCTCCATCCCTCCCTCCCTCCCTCCTTCCCTCCCTCCCTCCATCCCTCCATCCAACCATCCATCCATCTATCCATCCACCCACCCACCCACCTATCCATCCATCCATCCATCCATCCATCCATCCATCCATCCATCCATCCATCCATCCATCCATCCATCCATCCATCCATCCATCCATCCATCCATCCATCCATCAATCCATCCATCCATCCACAAAGCTGTGAAAACAATTTTATTCATTCAGTGATTTCAGCCCTCCCCACCACTACTGTCGGAGTCTCATGCCATGCCAAAGTTCCCTTCTTCTCTCCATCTTGCCCCCTTAGCAAATTAAGTTTTTAAGTACCCCCATTAGAATTTTTTTTAAATATTTATTTTCACTTTTTTTGGGTCACAGCCAGTGGTACTCAGGGGTTACTCCCTGGCTCTTCACTCAGGAGTTAATCCTGGCCATGCTCAGGGACCATATGGGATGCTGGGGATTGAACCTGGGTTCGGCTGCATGCAAGGCAAACACCCTACCCGTTGTGCTGTTGCTCCACCACCTCCATTAGCATTTGATCACTTAAAATCCTGTTTTTTATTTATTTTAAAATATCCTTTTACTTCTTGGACTTTTTATTGTTCTTTTGTTTCGTATTTCTGATAATTAGCTTGTGTGTGTGTGTGTGTGTGTGTGTGTGTGTGTGTGTGAAGTTTCTAGAGTCCAGGAAATCATGAAGAAGCAAAGCAAATAGGCAGGAAATCACAAGAAAACATTTATTTCCTGCCCCACTCCCATCAAAGGCAAACACTGTCATCAGTTTTTCTTCATTGCCTATTTTTATTATAAAGAATTCTGTTTATAAAAAACTTGTGACTAAATCCTGTATTTGATTTCCTCTTTCCACATATGATCCACAAACCTGATAACCATGTGTATGGTGGCTGTATAGCATTTCATTAAATGATTAATAATCTGCTTAACACTTTTCCTGCGAGCTTAAGGAAATTTTTATTATTACAAGAATGAGTCAATGAATTGTTGTGGGAAATGAATTGTCCATAAGATTATTAGACTCTAGACTCAAAATGTAGTAACTCAACTCTTTTAAAAATTCAGATTAAAAAACGAATTTGTTTAATTGTCCTTTCCCTTAAAAAAAGAATTATCTTAAAATATAATCATTACAAAGAAATTCTTCCTGTTTTCCATAAACTGGGGTTTTATTAATGTTTTTATAATGACCTCATTTGTGTTCTTGTTTACTTTGAAAGTCATAATAGTACAGCAGGTAGGGCACTTGCTATGTATGTGGCTGACCCAGGTTCTGCCCTCTTGCCACATAGGTTCTCTGAGCCTGCCAGGAGTGAATGCTGAGCATTGCCACATGGGGCCCAAATCCCTGCACCCCCAAAATAAAAATTACTATTTTAATTCTGTAAGCCAAATGCTTTCAGAAAAACAGAAATACTGGAAGATGCAGCAGAAGCCGGGAAAAGCATTCGCTCTGCCCGCCTGTCTGTCGCCAACTATAAGACCAAGATGACTGCCTTCCGACGCCCTGATGGATCTATCACATCTTCCAGAAAGGCAATGGAGAAGATTATCCAGGACTTCTACTCAAATCTCTTTGATAGCCACATCCACCTGCCCACATACCAAATTCCACAGGATGGATATGTCATTCCCAACATTCTCCCTTCTGAAATCCGACATGCCATCTCGTCGGTAAAGAAGGGAACAGCACCAGGCCCAGACAAAGTCAGACCCGAACATCTGAAGAATCTGCCGTCAGTACTCATCAATACACTAGCTCGGCTCTTCACACGCTACCTGTCCAAATGCAAGGTGCCCTCCCAATGGAAAACCAGCAGGACAGTTCTACTGTTCAAGAAGGGAGACATCGGCAACTATTGCCCCATCTGCCTGTTGTCCGTCATCTACAGCTGTTTACACGAGTCACCCTGAACAGGATTAGCAGAACACTAGATGAAGGACAACCATGAGAGCAAGCAGGCTTCCGGAAAGGATTCAGCACAATCAATCATATCCACACAGTAACCAAGCTCATCGAGGTTTGTAGGGAGTACAAGATGCCGCTCTGTCTCACGTTCATTGATTTACAGAAAGCCTTTGATTCTGTGGAGACTGAAGCAGTCATCGAAGCCCTAGCCAAACAGGGTGTTCAAACCCAATACATCAAGATCCTTCATGAGCTGTATTATGGATTCACCACCAGGATCTCACCATTCTACAAAGAAGTGATCATTAATGTGAAAAGAGGGGTTCAACAGGGTGATACCATTTGACCAAAACTCTTCAGCGCCACCCTCGAGTACATCATGCAACAATGAGAATGGGAAGGAATGGGAGTGAAGATAGATGGTCGGCAACTACACCACCTCCGCTTCGCTGATGACATCGTTCTAATAACACCAAACATTAGCCAAGCTGCACAAATGCTGGCTGACTTCGACCGAGAATGTGGAAAGATAGGTCTACAGCTGAATCTAAAGAAAACCATGTTTATGAAAAATGAACTAGTTCCAGAGGCCCCATTCACTCTCAATGGAACAAACATCTCTGAATGCAGCAGTTATGTGTACCTAGGTCGAGAAATCAACATGATGAACGACCTAAAACCTGAGCTGCGCAGGAGGAAGAGAGCGGCATGGAACGCCTTCAAAGGCATCGAAGAAATAGCTAAAAAGACAAAGAACCTCTGGCTCCGGGCACATCTCTTTGACTCCACCATTCTCCCTGCATTAACATACGCCTCAGAGACCTGGGCCCTACGAAAGCAGGATGAGAATGCTATTCGGGTCTCCCCAGAGAGGAATCAAAAGAGCTATGCTTGGAATATCACGCCTCACTCAAGTGAGAGAAGGAATCGGAGTTCTGACCTCCCTGGCTCTTCCAGAATCAGGGACGCTGTCTCATTTGCCAGGGCATCGAAAATCAGATGGGCTGGACATGTAATGCGATTTGGAGACAACCGCTGGACTAGTGCCATTACCGACTGGATCCCACGGGATGTCAAAAGATCACGTGGCCGCCCACCTACAAGATGGTCAGACTTCCTTGTCAAGACCCTGAAGGAACAGTTTGAGGCTCTTCATACTCCTGAATCAACCAGATGCCATTGGGCTACATTGGCACGTGATAGGGTCCAATGGAAATGTTACTGGCACCCGCTCGAGCAAATCCATGAATAACGGGATTCAAGTGATCAAGTGATCAAGCCAAATGCTTTCTGTAAAGAATGTCGAACTGTAACTAACCAAAATAATTGAATAGAAATCAGTCCTATTTCCCCCTTACAAATATTATGACTATTTTGGTATTCATCATCCAGATGTTTATCATGTTTAGACATAGAATAAGCTTTCAGAAAATTGTCATATTCATTTAAAACCTTTTTCTAAATCCATTTTATTTACACACCTCCTAGTAGAGGCAGGTGTGTTGTGACATCTTAGCATACCCCCAGCCTCCCCGAGAACATTATTGCATGCTTTCTCTTTCATGTCCCATGGCATGTCTTTGCATTTCCCAGCAGCCCCTGGTCCCTGCAGACACCCCGCAGTGTCAAGCTACTGGATGTCAGGGCAAACATCTCTTTCCCCTGACTCCTTGGGTGCAGACTCCGTCCACGTTGGAGTTGATAAGTGGGGATTTGTACTGCTACTAAAGTCTGCCTGCCTCCACACTGAACAAAAGGTGTTACCTCAGAAGATTGTAATTCCTTATGACTAAACATATCATTACCATGATATTTGTTGTATGCTCTTAAGATTCTTTTCACCTGAATTGTGGCTTATAAATGTTAACCTGTTGATATTTTCTGCACTGTCACTCACCAATAGTGTTTCTGATAAATACCACTTTTTTTTCAGTTGAAGGAAAAACGGAGTAAATATCTCGAAATGTGAGGGTTAGACATGGCTGTGGAAAGATTCAAAATCCAAGGTTTTCTAAACCTGCAAGTTCCACAGCATCTCCAGGCACTCACATTCCAGCTGATCTGTATATTCTGGAGAGTCTCTTTTAAATAAAATAGTACAGTGGACACAGACCAGCAGCATCTTTGCCTCGGCACTGCCATGATGACTTTGGCCTCTTAAATGACTGAGAAGCATTCAGAAAATGATCTCAGCCGGTTTCACAAAATATGTCTTTTTTTTCTGTCTTTAGATTCAGGAGCAGCTTATTAAACACACAAACACACACACACACACAGAGACGTTCTCTGGAAGGGCATCTTTGCATTCCTTTTGGCCCTTATTAAGCATCTTCTCCCCACCCCTCTACACACACCTACACCCACACCCACTGGCACACACACACACACACACACACACACACAAGTTCTCTGGAAGGGCATCTTTGCATTCCTTTTGATTCTCATGACTTTAGCTAGAGAGAAATCTAATTCCACTTAGGTGGTAAGAGTCACCTCTTGATCCAAAGAACGTTTGGCTGCAGCTCAGAGAGGTTGGCTTCTCTGGTTGTAGTTTTTGGCTGAGTTCTCCTTGGGTAAATGTGGCTGATCTCTTCCTTCACTGCTGTATCCACTTTTGTCTTCTTGAATTATAGCAGGTGCTAGGTAGATTTCCTACTCCCCACCCTGGGGTTTATTGTTCAGGTAAATACCACATTTGTAAAAGTCACTGTAACCTACTTAAGAATTGGATTTCTTGTTGAAACCAAAGTGACTTGTCTTTCTGCTTTATTCATGGTGTCCTTTGTGACTTAAAAGTATTTAATTGTTTGATTTATGGCTATAAGGGATTTTATTTCCAGTACTCTTGATGCCATATGTAAAAACACAATGAGGGCCAGAAAAGGTTTCATTTTTATGTCTGTGTTTCTTTGAAGATTTTGGTACTGGGCCTTATATTTAGGCGTTGTGTATTTTTTTGGTCAGCATTGTGTGGTGTGTGGATGTGTAGGGCCTTATCTTTAGGTCTTGTGTATTTTTCAGTCAGCAGTATGTGGTGTGTGGATGTGCGCAACTTCCTATGCATGTGAAAGTCCAGTTTCCCCACCATCCTTTTTTGAAAGACGCAGTCATTCTTCTCGAAATTGCCTTGAGGTCTTATGAAATAAGCGTCAGTGTAAGCGTGACAGTTTGTTTCCGGTGTCTCAATATTTATGGCCTGTTGTTGGTATTGACTGTTAAGCCATGGATCTTCATTGAGGTGACCCTGTAGTGAGTTGTCAAGTTAGGAGATTGAGTCCTACTTTGTTTTGCAAGATTCATTTTGGGCTCCTCTTTGCATGAATTTCTGGATCAATTTGATCATAAGGTATTTGTAAAGTTCGTGATGAATATTGAGATCAATTTGTGGGAGGGAGCTGCAGAATTCCTAGGCTCGCAATATCCGCCCCCCAATCCGTGAATATTCAATGTTTATGGATCTAGAACTTTTACATTTTTTCTTAGAATGTTTTGTAGTATGATTCATAGTATAAATTATATATTTATTTCATTAAATTTATTTTTAATTGGCACAGAGAGACAGTACAGTGGGTAAGGCACTTGCCTTGCAAGCTGCTGACCGAGATTCTATCCCTGGGATCACATATGGTCCGTCGAACTCACCAGGAGTGATTCTGAGCTTAGAGCCAGGGGGTAAGCTCTGAGCATTGCCAGATATGAACCAAGAACGTAAAATAAATAAGATGAGATAACTCCACTTTACACCACAGAGACTGGCACATATTCAAAAGAGCAAGAACAACAAGTGCTGGCGCGGATGTGGGAACAAGGGGACACTCATCCATTGTTGGTGGGAATGCCGGCTGGTACAGCCTTTCTGGAAAAAAAAATATGGACTTTCCTCCAAAGACTAGAAATTGAACTCCCATTTGACCCAGCCATCCACTCCTGGGAATCTACTTTGAGAAACAAAAATACGCCAGCAGAAACACCATCCCCTACTTTTATGTTCATAGCAGCATTATTCACAATAGCCAGAATCTGGGAAGCAACCAGAGTGCCCAAAAATCGATGACTGGATAAAGAACCTTTGGTACATCTACACAATGGATCATACTATGCAGCTGTTAGGAAAAATGAAGTTATAAAATTTGCTTAAAATGGATGGACATGGAGAAGATTATGTTGAGCGAAATTAGCCAGAAGGAGAGAGACAGATACAGAATGACTGCATTTTTCTGCATAACATAAATATATAAATATATATGTACATAAATATATATGTACATAAATATATATGCATAACATAAATATATATGTACATACATAACTTCATTTTTCCTAACAGCTGCATAGTATTCCATTGTAACACCTGAACTTTTCTAGATGGAAAACCTGGTGCAGCTTAAGTCATGTGACCACCATGGTCCACTGAAGCCTGCCCAGGATTGGGTGGTCGTGTGGGACTTCAGGTGCTTCTTCATGTGCAGAACTGGTTCTGTTGTGCCCGAGTTGAGTTGAGAGAGCCGCTGAGGAGCAAAGGAGAGGAGAGACCTGGCGCTTGCTCCTCTCTTTCTCTCCCCTGCACGGTGGGTTGGGCCTCAAAGTGTCCACTGGCATCTCAAGGACTTCAAGCACATTCAGACCCTGAAACTATTCCAGTGTGTCGATTTAAGCTGCCAGCTGAACGCAGTTTGTGGTGCAACAAGGCCCTGCCCCACAGCAGCTGAAGAGATGCAGGGGAGCTAAGTAAGGTCACAGCAGCCAGAAGGAGAGCACAGTGGGTGGGGCACTTGCTTTGCATATGACTGACCTGGGTTTGATCCCTCCCATATTTTAAGGTTCCTCAAGCCCACTAGGAGTGATCTCTGAGTGCAGAGCCAGGGGTAAGCCTTGAACACCGCAAGGTTTTGCCCCCAAAACCAAAAAATTAATAAAATAAAATAAATTAGAAAAGAAAGAAAGCTATATGGTTACAGGCATATGATTAAACAGGAGAAATCTTTTTTTTACACTGCTCGGAATCAGGGGACTTTCTCATAACCTACTTGCCAGGGAGCCAGCCCAGATGGTCGCTGGACTGGTCCAGGGTCTAGCAGGGGCGTTTCACACTCGCACAGAGGCACCAAGTGAGCACAGGTGGGTGCCCGTACAGCCCAGGGATGCATTGTTAACCCTTACTTGGTGAAATTTTGCCCGAGTTTTCTTTTCCAGTCAGTGTCATTACAGCCTGTGACAGGGTGGCGTGTCCACGATTCTCCAGGGCAGAGGCTGGAGGCTGGACAGCGCCTGTGTTTTCTACAGTCTTGCCCCATGAATGGCCCTTGGATTGGAGCCTGGGTATCAGATTATCTACTTACTGTTCGTTTTTTCAGGAATATTCATTGGCACTGTAATTTTAAAGCACAGTCTTATTTTAAAAGCAGGAACAGGGAAGAATTAAGTATCATTAAAACCTTCGGGTGTAAAGAATAGTTAGGGCTTCTGACTGAATGCTGAGCCCAGAATTGAATTTCATGACAAACTCTAAAAAGCATAGAATGCTTTTTATTTTAAATTAATGGCTACTTCTGTTTCAAAATAGAATAGGGATTAACCACAGATCAATTTAGCATTTTCATTTTCACTTCTTAGGTGCTCAGATTTGAATTTGAATAACATCTTTTATTAGGGAAAAAATAGCCAGGACAGGGTAAAGAGGAAATGTTCCCAGAGGAGCGTATAGCGTGCAGCACGCAGAAGTGGTCCCTGCTGGTCCTCAGTCAGGAGACAGTCCTCCTTGGAGAAGAATAGCCAAATCCAGAATTTTCACAGTTGTTCAGCATGTATTGGATACATGGAAAATATCCTGGTGTGAGAAAAATAAAGATGGGTTGGAGTGATAGTACAATGAGTAGGGCACTGGCCTTGCAGGCAGCCAAGCCTGGTTCAATCCCTGGCACCCATATGGTCTCCCTCAAAGAAAATAGGGACAAAAATCTGTCAATCATATGTTGGAGATAACAGACTGAGGAGCTTCAAATGACCTTAGAAACAATTCACAAGGGAAAAAAAATAACACCTTCTTAGTGAATAACAGACATGGCGTATCTTCTTAGTGAATAACAGACATGACGTATCTGAGATCAGAAACCAGAAATCTTGGAGAGGCGATAGAAGAGGCAGGGACCAAATGGAAATTCTAGGAGTGAAACTATGACTTCTGACGTTCTCTGTACATAAGGAGTCTCTTGGAGCGCAAAATTTTATTGTTACTGTTGTTGCTGTAAGTAAAAACAAAGGTAAGGTGTTTTAGTCTTTGTAAACTGTTATAATAATGAAGTAGAAGCAGGTGGGGCAATTCCAGTTATTCATCTTTTCACCTGTTAAGTTTCTTACTTTTCTTTTTTTAAAAATTCTCATTGAAGTACCTTGGTTTTTAGGACAGTGTTATTGTTTGTGCCTTTGGCATGTGGAGTCACTGTACCCAGCTCTCAGCCGAGGTCCCCTGCTATGTCTTCTCCCTTGCAAACCTTGTCCTGAGTGACCTCAAGGACAAAACAAATCTTTCGGATGGTTTTTAGTGCGTTGGGAGGGCGGGTGGAGCATCTCTAGTCCTGCCTCGACTCTCTTCTTTCCCTGTGCTATTTGCAAACACCTTCACTGTTGATTTCCATAGAACGAATTCTGATTCATCGTATTTGTTGCTCTCGGTGGGTGTGCCCAGATCTCTCGAGGTGTACAAAGTGAGTGAATACAGTAATCGGGTCCCACAGCCCTGAATGCTATCCCCATTGCCTTTTTCTGGTAATTGTCATGTCTTTTATGCAAATGCTTTAGGCTAACTCACCAGAAATTAAATTAACTACTGTATCACTATATCACTCTCTTCCCGTTCATCATCGATTTGCTCGAGCGGGTACCAGTAACATCTCCATATGTCCTGTCTCATGCTAGTAGAGCCTAAGGGCACCTGCTTGCTCCAGGAACATAAAGAGCCTCAAACCATTCCATCAGGTCATGGGAATGAGGTCTATAATTGTTACTGGTATTTGGCATATCAAATACGACACGGGTAGCTTGCCAGGCTCTGCCGTGCGGGTAGCATACTCATCTCTAAATCCAGCTGTGATAGGCTGGTCTGCTGGGTGGAGTTCTGACGAGGGAAAAGTCCGGATGTGGAAAACAGAGGCCCTCATGGAGTGGGGGGGGTGGTCTGGCTTGTTGTGAGGCTCTGCTGGGGTGGGTGGCAGGCCAGGGCTAGAACCCACCATCCCTCCCTGGGCACCTCGTGAGCGGCTGGGCACAGGGAGAGCCAGTAGCAGCTCTGCCACATGTCTGTAAGTCTCTACTAGACTTCTAGAAATTATTATTTACTGAGTACTAGTACTAGTAATAATGTTTGCCTGGGCACACAGGAAAAGGAGGAATCTTGCCTGTTGACTCCTCACTGGGTTCCTTTCTGATGGATCCTTCAGTAGAGATTTCAGGGGCCAGGCCTGAGAGATTTCACTGCCTTGAATACAGCTGACTTGGGTTCAGTCCCCATCACCATATATGGTCCCCGACACCAGAAGTGATCCCTAAGCACAGAGCCAGGAGTACGCCCTGAGTGCAGCTAGAGGTGACTCAAAACAAACACAACGGGGAAAAAAACAAAGTCAAATAAAGGATAAAAGAGCAATTTCAGAGCTGAATGTTCATCTGGTTCTCCTGAAGAGAAGTTTGATTCATTCATTCTCCCCGACGGCAGAGCCTGGCAAGCTACCCGTGTTGTATTTGTTATGCCAAATACCAGTACAATTATAGACCTCATTCCCATGACCTGATGGAATGGTTTGAGGCTCTTTATGTTCCTGGAGCAAGCAGGTGCCCTTGGGCTCTATTTGCATGAGACAGGACATATGGAGATGTTACTGGTGCCCGCTCGAGCAAATCGATGATGAACGGGAAGACAGTGACAGTGATTATTTACTAATTAACTACTAGAAAATATTATTTGCTGTTATTTACTATTATTTACGGAGTACTGGCAGAACATGTGCATTATAACCAGGCTTTCTGTGCGAATGTTCAGAGTGAAGATGAAGGCTCTCTCCTCGCAAATAGATTTGGCCCTTCCACCCCATCCACTCCTGCTGGGCAGCTCTTCTGGTTCCTTTCCTAATTTTGTGTTTTCTGAGTGGTTGGCCTGAAGTCCATTCTTGGAATGATTTTCTCTAAACTGAAGTACTCTCCAGAATGGATCGCCTTTACTTGTGCGCCTGGAACAGTGCAGTGTAAATCTCACTTCCACATGTTAAACTCTAACATCAGGTTTAGCGTTTTGGCGTAGAAATCGAGCAGTGGAGATACTAGCCCCAGCTCCAGGTGGGGGGGGAAACTACATTTTTCAAAAATGATTAAGAACTGGGTTTTCTGACCGGCTTTCCCCCTTTATCTCACCTGGGCTATGAGAGAGAGACTCTTCCCACAGTCACTGCTTGTCTCGAGGTGGGGGGGGTGACTCTCGCTCAGAGTCTCTCCTACAGCACAGCTGACACCAGGGTTTATTGAAGACTCTTCACACCAAGACTCTCCTATTTTTCTCCAGACAACAGCATATGTCCTGAAGTTAAAGGTGAAGGGAACTCAGGGGGGGTAAATTAGAAGGTGACATTAGAATTAGTAAATTAGAATTTGGCATTCAGTGTAATAATTTGTGCCCTTTCCCTCTTAGGAACTTATGTGATGAATTTAATTTATGTACATCTCCCTCCTTCAGCGCAGGGGCTGTTTGCTGCCTCTTTCTCTCACTCTCAAGGAAATATTGGAATGCACGTTTTATAGATGTGGGTGTTTATAATAAATATTACCGCCATCCTTGTTTTAAATTATTTGCTCGGGAATAAAACACATTGGTGCATAAGCTTCATGGCCAAGGTAATTAAGTGCTCAGAAGGTGAGAAGTTCCCTTCTCTCTGCTGGGCTAATGGCAGCATAAGGCCACCAGAGGGCAGCATCTCCACATAGTTTGCTACTGGGCCGGCGGTCAGAATTGAGAATTTAAGTAGTATATATTTTGTTTTATTATATGGCACATACACAGATTTGCGTTCACATATATGCATTTTCCAATTGGAGAGCACTGAAGATATGCCTGTTTTCCGGCCAAAATTTAGCATGTATGTTTTCATAAGAGTATTTAATGGTATGACATAGAAAAGACTGGGCCCCCTGGGATGAACCCCAGAGGCAGAGCCTGGCAAGCTACCCGTGGAGTATTCGATATGCCAAAAACAGTAACAGTAATGGACCCCATTCCCAAGAAGGAAAAGAGAGAGAGAGAAAAGAAAGAAAGAGAGAGAGAGAGAAAGAAAGAAGGAAGGAAGGAAGGAAGGAAGGAAGGAAGGAAGGAAGGAAGGAAGGAAGGAAGGAAGGAAGGAAGGAAGGAAGGAAGGAAGGAAGGAAGGAAAGAAGGAAAGAAGAAAGAAAGGAGGAAGGGAAGGAAGGAAGGAAGGAAGGAAGGAAGGAAGGAAGGAAGGAAGGAAGGAAGGAAGGAAGGAAGGAAGGAAGGAAGGAAGGAAGAAGGAAAGAAGAAAGAAAGGGGAAGGGAAGGAAGGAAGGAAGGAAGGAAGGAAGGAAGGAAGGAAGGAAGGAAGGAAGGAAGGAAGGAAGGAAGGAAGGAAGAAGGAAAGGAAGGAAGGAAGGAAGGAAGGAAGGAAGGAAGGAAGGAAGGAAGGAAGGAAGGAAGGAAGGAAGGAAGGAAGGAAGGAAGGAAGGAAGGAAGGAAGGAAGGTTGGTTAGTTACTGGTGCCTAACTGTTGTTCATTGATTTGCTCGAACAAATCAATGAACAACAGGAAAAACAAGTGACAAGTGACCTAAAAATAACAAAATCTGAAAAATTAACATCAGTACATACTATTTTACCACTATGTACGATTACTCTTCACTATTGATAAATGATATTTTAATATTAAAATATATTATTATTTGCTATTTTACTATTTACTGTATCACTGTCTTCCCGTTGTTCATCGATTTGCTCGAGCGGGCCCCAGTAACATCTCCATTCGCGTCCTGTCACATGCTAGTGTACCCCAAGGGCATCTGCTCGCTCCAGGAACATAGAGAGCCCCAAACCATTCCTTCAGGTCATGGGAATGAGGTCTATAATTGTTACTGGTATTTGGCATATCAAATACGACACGGGTAACTTACTATCACTGAAAAATTAGCATTGATAAATATTATTTTATTACCCCCATAGCATTTACTGATATTTGTAAATGTAAAATTTGTCTCTTTTCTCCCTGTCTGAAGCCAGCCCATGGACATACAGAGCAGTTATCCATTATTCTCTGTTGCTTCTAATCTAAAGCAGTAGTTGTGCTTTTCTGCCTGGTTGTGACGTTTCTGGGAAGCATACACACAGCAGAGTTGTGTGCATTTTCTCACTTTTCATTTGACTAATTCTTTTCGTAATTGGATTCAAGGACTTATTATATTTTGTGCCATCTCTATGGAAAAATTAGTCCTAATTTCCCAGTGAAGACTCACAAATACTGTTTATCATCCCACCCCTGAAAGTACAGAAATGAAAGTGACATCCACATGGAAGATGCCTGGGGCCTGTGGGCTATAGAGCTATTTAGGTTCCTTGACCCCTGGGACTTCTCCCAGCTCTGTGGGTTGGGAACCCTTGAAGCCAGCCTCTCTGGCAGTAATTCAGAAGCTGTGCGGGAGCACAGCACATTGCTGTGGCTGGGGAGGTAGCAGGATTTACCCCAAACCGAGCTCAACAAGGAAGGGGGCGAGGCTGTAGCTGTACACCGTGGGTAGGGCAAGTGCCGTGCTCACAGCCACCCTAGGTTTGATCCTCATCACCCCATATGATCCTCTGAGCCTACGGGAGTGATCCCTGAGTGCAGAGCCAGGAGTCCACCATAAGTACTGCCTGGCATGACCCAAAATCAAAGAAAAGAAAAAAGAATGAGGGGTGGGTGGGAGGGCAAAAGAGTGGAGCTGGAGGTGGGGTGGGGTGGAGGAGGTGACAGAGGGGACGGTTGGAGGTGTGTGGTCATGGGCACTTTGGTGGTGGCTGGTGGAACATTGTACACCAATAACATAAATTCAGACGCTCTTGTGACCCTATTATTTAAACAATTATATATATGTATATATGTATATATTTAAACTTTTTAAATTATTTTTACGAACTAGAAGGTAGCAGCCAGGAATCATGTGGTTGAAACTCGTGGTGTTAGTGGTTGTTCTTTGGTTGAATAGAGCTAATGATGTTTATTGCATGCTCATTCACTGGCCAGGGGTAAATGAGAAAGTGAGTTTGCTTAGCGAGGTCCGGGGCATTACTGATGCCCCTTGTGTCCCTGCCCTCCTTCCGGGGAGGATGAACCATTTCACTTAGCGTGGCCTTGTAGTTTCTCTCGGTCACGCAGCAGCATGTTACTACTGCAGGAACAGAAAGTAAATCCATGGTCAGTTCTGACATTTGCCTGATTTCGGAATACATCATTGCTAGTTTACAGCTATTATGACACACAGTGGGTGATTCTACCTATCTTTGCTTTCCTCACCCCTTATTCATATCTCACAAATAATTGCCTTTCCTTTTCCTTATTTGCTGAATTTAATTACTCAGCTTTGCCTAAAGGGTTCTTGACTTTTATTTTAAAAGTTGAAATAAAAAAACTGTAAATAGGTGCAGATTAACTTTATTTATAAGTATTGAAAAGGGACAGTTTTCCTTGTCAGTCTATTTCTGCAATGAAAAAAAGTCCTCTGTTACCTTTATTTTAAAAATGTTTTTCTTTAGAAATCACTTAGATTGTGACTCTTGTCCAGGGCTCCCTGAGAATGCACACAGCGCTTCTGCAAAGGCTAACATCTTATACAGTGATTCGCCACCGTGAAAAATTAACCTGAGTGTGACATTCTTCTTTAAGCACCAGAGCTTGTCAGAGTGCCACCAGGCTTCCCAGCGATGCCCCTCCCGCAGGATTCCCAGCTGCAATAGCTGTCATGTCAAGTTAGCCCCAGCATCTGGGAGCACCCCTCAGTCTCGGCTGGTTTATAATGTTCGTGAGGCTTCAAACAAGATCGAACGAGGCATCTCTTGGACTGTTGCACACAGTGAGTCTGTTCACGGACCAGAATCACCAGGGCAGAAGTGAAGGGGAGGTGCCATTGCTTCCACGTCCAGTCTGTGCCCGTGAGCTCCTGTGGACCCCTCGGAGTTTCCCCCTCTCTCTCTCGAAGTTTCAGGCACCTCTTTATGCCCCTCAATCTCTTACAAACCAGCACTCTGTGAGTTGGCTCCTTGCTTGGCATGCAAAGTTCTGGCAGTTCCTGGAGTTCCATGTGTAGTGGGAGGGCGTGTCCATGATGACCATCTTATGCCCATAGCACCACTTATTTCTTTCACAAATAATTGTCTGTTTTGCTTTGGAAGATCCTGACATGTTTAGGGCATTTTGGACAAAGGATACCAAGCTTGAAGTTTCGTTTGAGGTTATTTTTTAGTGAACCAAAATTCACATCAAGGAGCAAGTCATGAGGGAGTCAAATAAGTAATTGAATGAGCTTCATAATATGGCTCTCTCGGAAGCCGGGCATTGACTTTGTTTCAGAGCGGGGTTATTGGGTTCAGAGAATCTGTGAGTTAAGCTTATAGTATAACCCTCTTGTTCAAGTGTAAGGAATAGCATAGTCATGGATTTTATCTGATTTTCCTTCTCTCATGAACTCTGTAGGTTCTTGTGTGCAGTGAATATTAAATATGGAATCTGCCAAGGAATATGACCTGAGCACGCCACAAATTATAATCAGTCGTGTGACCAGCAGTCCTTGAAATTGTCCCTGGAGCCTCGCTCGTTAGTGACACATTTAGAAATCTGTATTGTTTTGTGACAATGTGAAACAAAAGAAATGTGTATTATTTAATCAAGCTAATCCTTGGGAGGAAGGTCCCTGGTTCTTTCATCCTTCTGGAGGTCCCTGTAGGGGGGTGTTCAGGGGGCCTGAAGACCCCACGGAGCCAGGTGCCCAGGCCCTTCTTGCACTGAGGCTTGCAGGTCTCCAGAGCTGAGTTGACGGGGCTCTAAGGACTGTGTGCTGCTGGGGGTGGGACCAGGGCTCAGCCAGGGCTTGCTCATTTCTTCCCGCCTGCACTATCCCTCTGGCCCCGCTGTTTATTTTTTAAGATAAATTGAATTATGGCGTCCAGAGCACATTCTATTTTAGTGTGCTTGTTTGGGGGCCACACTTGGCTGTGCCCAGATTGTACTCCTGGTTCTGTACTCAGGGAGCACTTTTGGCAGGGCTCAGGGTGTCAGGGATCAAACCCAGGTCAGCCACACGCAAGTTAAGCACCCTCGCTACTGTACTGTTGCTCCAAGCCCCTCGAGCACATTCTGATTCATTGGATGCTTCCAACCGGCAGACAAAGGAAATTCAATTAGCTTGAAGTTTGAAATGACTGGAACAGGCTTGCTCAGTGCCACTGCTCTCCACTTGCTTGTGCAGAGGATGAATTTCATTACTCAGGTTTCTTACTGGTTTGGTAACCATCGCCAGGGAGTTGAGTATCTTGAGCTTTTGTGAAGCCACATATGTTCTGGGCGGACAGAGAAACACAGACCTCAGACCTGTAGCCTCCAAGCCTTGTCTTAGCTTGCTGGCCTGAGTGCTGGCTATTGAGCTTTCTGATCAAAGAGACTAGCTTTGGTGATTCTGTGACGCTATTATTAGTCCATTCCACAGAGAACTCTTCTTTTCACTCTCTGTCGCGTTTTGAGTATGTGATTTCTGCTTCTGAGAGGATCTTGTTCCCTTTTGGGGAGAGATATCCGCATTTCTTCCTTAGCGTTTTTTAATTGCTTTCTGGTCTGCACTTTGAATTGTGTGTTTCATCTTATTCTGTAACATTGGTTGTATGTTCCTCTAAATATACTCTTTCCCTCTTTTCCTTAATTTTTTGTCCTTCCTCCCTCCCTCCCTTCCCTCTTTCTGTCCTATCTTCTACCTTCTTTCCTTTCCTCCCTCCCATAGACAGTCCTGTAACAGGTGGACCAACTATTTTGTTCTTTTTCTCTGTGTGTTGATCCTACCCATGAATATTTGCATAATTCTCCATTGGACTGGAAGTACTATATAATAAGCAGTTTTGCATATTTTTACCCTGTCACCGCCCCTACTAGGCATCAATTTCACTGAGGAATGCACTGTCACATGTGTATATTTTAAAATTTTGGTATTTTAAATTGCTTGGCATTGAATTTTGCATTATATTTAGTTTTTAAATAATTTTGATAATTTTATACAAATTATGTTTTTGTTGTACATCTCTTTCCTAATTACTTTCTGCTTAATTTTGAAGTGTTTTGCTGGGATAAGTAAAAAATACTACTGAAGTGCTTGGAGATTTTCATGGTGCTTAGACTTACGGGTGTATTTTGTTTCTCTTTAACACAATGTCATTTACAAGAAGGTGTTTTACCAACAGCTTGGAATGAGAAATGATAAAGGAGCCCTTTTTGGAAGGAGATTTCCCGTGTGAAATTATTGCTAGGATTCAGAAGATGTTCTTTTAGGAAGAGATAGTGAAAGTAAAATAGCTACCAAGTGTTGGGTAGCTTAACAGATCACTGGCTATAAGAAGCTGCTCTGAAATTCATGTCACTCTCTCCAGTCTTTGATGAAATTATTAGAAACTACTAATACACAGTCAACAATAGCCAAGACTATTTTAAAATTTGTCATGTTCCCCTGGATGTCATTTCAAATATAACTTGAAGGTTTTATATTTACTGGGAATCTCAGTCTGTGTGGAAAATTATTTGTAAATATTGGGATCAACTTGTCATGAAATGTAGCTGCATTCTTCTGCAAGAAACTGAAGACATTGCGTGGGCCAGTCTTTGAGTTTTGAGTGAGGATGGAGAAGTGTGGAAATTTGCCCTGGAGGGTGTGTTTGAAGGTGACCTTTTATTTAATTTGGATTGGGTCATCTTTTATAACCGTTGCCTGGGCTCAGCGTCCTGTGGGGAGGAAGGTCTGCTACTGCCCAGTAATGCCTTCGGAAACATGAATTTCTCCCATGTTGCCCTGTCTAGTGGCCAGGAGGACAGAAAGCATTGTGGGTAGTCACTAATTTTGTCCAGTAACGTGATGCTAATCAACGAGGACTTGCATTGACGCCCGTGTTTAATACTTGAAACGATAAGCTAGAAATATGTTCATAAAATAGCCAATTTTGTGTGTTTTTCTGGGCCACACCCGCTGATGCTCAGGGCTTACTCCTGGCTCTCCACTCAGGGATCACTCCTGGTGGATTCAGGAGACCATATGGGCTACCAGGGGATTAAACCTGGGCCAGCTGTGTGTGCAAACTATACTGTCCGTCTGACCCCAGGCTACCCAATCTTTATGTCTCTTTGATGCTCTGCTTCTCTTTACTTCCCTTCTGCCTCTGGAGTCTAACGTTGCAGAAACCCTGCTTAGTTTCCTTCATGCATTCCCCAGTGCCATCTCCAACTCCTCTTTTTCTCCCATTTTCCTCTCTGCCCCCCCCCCCCCTGCCTCACCTCTAGGAAATACTCCCCAACCCCTCCCCCTGACTTTTCCATTTGGTTTTCCCATCGTGGTACATTCCGTTTTCTTTTGGAAAAATAGCCTTTCAGTTTTGAGTTTTTTAAGGGATGCCATTTCATTGTAGAAAAAAAAAGACAAATGGTGGAATTCAGAGACTGTGTTAGTGGCATTTGATAAACAGAGACCACAGGGTCCCGGGCTAATGGAATGAGCGAGTGAAGGCAGATGCCTCCATGTCTCGGGTGGGCAGGATTATGTTGCGGGCAGCTGAATTCCATCTTAGCCTCGTTTTGACCCCTCCTCGCTGTGTAATTATCAGTGGGCCAGCACAGCTGAGATTCAGTAGACTCTATGAATTATACCACATACCAGTGCCTGGAGTCTGTCCTCCCCGTGGGGCCCAGTGGGTGGGGGGCTTGCCTGAATTGTGTAGCCAGGAGTGACATTTAGGCTCAGTTGCCTGGTGCTGGGTTATGAGCGGCTCGACACACATCCCCAGACAGCTGCTCAACGCAGATGGCTGATGAGCTTTGAAGCTTCCTGCTGGCAGGTCCAGGAGCCCAGGGGCAAATGAATATTTTTCCCTCTCTCTCTCTGTTTAGGCACAGTGTCTGTGATGGCTGTTTAGAAATAACCAGAAAGTATATTAATTTCCTTTTCAGCCAAAGCTGGGGCGGGAAGGGATGTCAGGTGTCTTTTTTCATGATTAAATTAGACTTCCTAGTAGATTTCTGCAAGCTGCAGCACCTTGAACAGAGGCACAGATAGTGGAGTGGTTTTGCTGCCCTTCATGAGTGCTGCCATGAGTTCAGTCCTGCTCCTGGCTTCATTTTCTGATTTCCAGAAAATGCCTTGACTGCCAGGCATTCTCATAGGGAAAAGAATAAAAAGGAAGTGGGGAGAGGATTCAACATGAAATGAATAAGTGACATTTGTGGAGGTGCATACGATCAGTTGAGAAGAAATGAGGAGGAGTTTGGGCAAAAGAGCAGTGACCCCAATCCTAATGCCACTGGAGAAGGAATTTAGCTGGGAGGTTCCGAGCCATCAGGATCCCAGAGAGACTAGGACTGGGCACAGACAATCTTCTACAATTACTGAACGACTCGGGGCCCAAGCTGGATAACTGGTGCCTCCGAATGTGGCCAATGGTTTTTTTTAAATTTTATTTTATTATACCATTGGGTTTCGGTCATCGGTCATACGGTTTTCTAGCACCCATCCCTCCACCAGTGCCCATTTCCCACCACCAATGTCCCCTGATTCTGGAATCTCTCCTCTGCCTCAGTCTGCCTCTGTGGCAGGCACTTTGCCTCCTCTCTCTCTCTCTCTCTCTCTCTCTCTCTCTCTCTCTCTCTCTCTCTCTCTCTCCTCTCTCTGTGTGTGTGTGTCTCCCTCTCCCCTGTATCCTCTCTCTCTCCTATCCTCTCGTTCTCTCCTCTCTTTCTTCTTCCCTCTCTTCCTCTCTCTTACACATCATGGCTTACAATATATACATTTAGGGGTTATCATGTATATCCCTTTGGAAGGCTTTCAGTTTTTCCCCATTGAGAATGATACTGTGGGCTTTTGGTAAATGGCTTTGACTATATTGAGGAAGGGTCCTTCAATTGTCATTTTCTGGAGGGTTTTAATCACGAATGGGTGTTGGATCCAACGAGAGGGATTTTTCCAGTCATCAATGCCACTGCTTCCTTCCTTCCCCTTATGGCTTGGATTGTGCTTCCTCAGAGATCCTTCTTTAGGAGCTCTTGTGGGGGAGTGTTAGGCTCACAATGACGTGGCGGGAGACAGGATAGGCAGAGTGGGAAGGGCCATGTGCTGACCAGGTCTGAGAACAGGCAATATTTTGGAAGTCACTAGCTCACTAGCTTCAATGGAGTTAAACGACTTTCTCCTAAATTCTGAGCAGTTGCAGATGAAGTAATACTTTGAGATGTTTTATTGGGCATATTAAATTAAGAAACAGGAAATGCTATTTCACATTTCATCGCTGAGAAGACTCCAGTCTTGTGCAAGTTGTTTACTACAGCAGAAGGCACATCCACTTACCCTCATTTTCAGTGTTTCAAGATTTGGTTCCTGGCACAGGGGCCTGTTGGTTGGATGGGGCTTGCTGAGAGGAGTGAAGACACGTTGGGCTTGTGGTCCTCACTGACTAGTCGGCTGAGGCTCACTTTCTGCACCACATGTAGGGCACCATTGATTGAGCATCAAGCTGCTATCATGAAAATCCCCCTTCTCTGCTTGGCATACAGATGGAAGACGGTGGTCTCACTGTGTCACTAACATACTTATTTCTGGTGCTGTTAGGCATGTGTCCCTCCCATGATAAATTATTTCATTCTTGGTGTAGACTCTAATATCCTAATCAAGGCTGTTAAAGCCTCCTATTACCTCACGAGTGCCTTGAGTAACATAAATGTCATACTACGTATTACCTTTCCTGAACTTAGCTGATCAGGAGAGGCAAAAATACAATAATAAACCTATTTTTCTGTGCTGATATTTTGAATAGGGAACAAGGAAGAAACGATGCAGGATGCATTTAAAGACTCAATTTAGCCTTTCTCAGGGTTAAAGAAATAGTGAAAAAACATTTTCCAGATACTGAGAGTAAATTTCTTTTCTGAAATATTCTAAGTGGCTCAGAAGATGATTTCAGTATGAAGTGACTTTTTTTTTAATGAAAGCACAGACAATTCTATCTCCACCCTCAACCCTTTACAGATTTCAAAGAAGAGGAGAAATAGAAATGAAGTTGACAAGAAAAGTCATCTAAAATTAAAATTGCCCATATGGAATTGCTTTTGCTTTTCCTTTTCATTTTTTTACTCACTCTTAACTCATAGATGCTCAGCTCTGACTTGGAGAAGTTTCTTTCAGGATGGTCATTTAAGAAAAATAAAAAGAAACAACTCATAGCTTCCATTATAGTTAAATGATTTGTGAAATACTGAAGATGTTCTCCTAATTTTCAAGTCTATATTTAACTGTGTTCTCACTTGCTTTGCTTTTATAGTGTATAAATAATAGTACAAAATTCAGATGTTACCAAATGGAACGAATGGTAAATACCATTTCTTTCCTTCCTTTCTCCCAAATTAACCTTTCCCTTCCTGGGAGAGAATTATTGTTGCTAGTATCTTTGTTTAATTTCAACCATTTGTTTGGATTAATTTGTGTTTAGGAGCTAGTAAAAGTTTATGTAGTTTTTTTTAGCTAGTTGTTATTTATTGCTCCTTTTCTGTCTAAAATGTATTGAGAAAGTAAGGCTATATTGAGATACAAATTAATGGGTCAATTGATCATAATCCAGGATGTACATTTAGCTAAAAATCTCCTAAGCTAAGCCTTGGTTCTGAAACTAGCTTCTGATACCAATGTTTTATTGTTTAAGATGCCATGTGTAGGTTGACACAAACTTTTGTCCCAATAAGACTAAACTGGTCAGGCCAGAGAGACAGTCTTGGGGTAGCGCAGTTGCCTTACACACAGCTGAGCCCTGTTCAGTCCTCAGAAGCCTGGCCCGGAGAGGTCTTGAGCACGAGTCAGGAGTAAGCCCTGAAGGCGTCTGGGTATGGTTTCAAAGCAAACAAACAAAAATTACATCCAGTAAAAAGAACAAATTCGGTATTGCCTTACTTTTGAAAAGTATTTAAGATTTTGTAAAGTATTTAGAATTCTGAAAAGTATTTAAACATATTTATTTATTGGAAGAACTCTGCAAATCTCAATGAGCCATCGATCCGTATCAGTTAGTACTCTTGGAAATACATCAAAGGGGAATTCATTGGGTTCAGTTTATTCTGGAAACTTCTACTGTATTGTCTTGCAGAGTCGCTGTCACCCAGACTCTGGATTGTCGCTGTTCCCCACACAGTGTTTTTCTGGGTGCCTGGAAGAGACTTGGGGATATCAGGGTCTCTCACCTACAAGGCTTGTGTTCTCTTGCTGAGCTCTAGCCCTGCCCCTGGGATAACAGTTTTATCTCTAAACCCTGCCCTGGCATGACAGTTTTAAAGGAAACTGAGAATTAAAAGCTGAGCTCTTTAGTGTCCCTCCTTCTAACCTCTCTCTGAAATCACTTGGTCACTTGGAGTTGCTTGGTGATCGCTCGGCCTCACAGACAGCCAAGCACAACTCCGGCTCCTGGTAGGTCCCACAATCATTGGGTGCTTGTCAATATAAAAAGCAAAATCCAAGCCTTCTGATATCTCACCCTCCCCCCTTCACCTCTGTGCCCAGTGCCACCGTACACCTCATTCCTGCAATCCCTTGTCTATGCCCAATACCCATCAGCCAGCCATTTTTCAGGTGAAAATAGCACCTGGCTTGGTTCCTTCTCTCCTGGCCTGTTTGGACTAGAAACAAATTCTCCCCCACCTATGCCTCAGGTCCACTCTACTCAGTCATCTTGGCAGTCCTCTATGTAACTGCATTCTCATCCGCCCTCTTCACCTCACATGCACCTGCTCTGTTCCACCCATAACATAGGCCTGATCAGATTTGCTTAGGGCTACAGGGTAGCCCTTTGGCCAAACTCACTGTCCTGCTTAAAATTCCTTGCTACACAGCAGCATCGGCCAGAGTTCTACAGAGGCATAAATAGTAGCCTGACACGGTTAACAGCACACTGAGGCTCTGCTCAGGCTCTGTGGAACGGAGCAGTCCTCATGTAGTGCACACAACACATTACGGATAATGAAAAAACCCACAGACATTTGGCCACAGTCGCTCATGAGGATGGAAGTGCCGTTAAGTCCTCAGGTTTATTACAGTTCTCAGCTGTGCCCAGGGAAGATCTCAGAACAACAGTCCTCTGCTCTTGCCACAGAACCACAGTGACAGCAGAAGAAAGTACTGGAGGGGAGAGCCACTCACCCCAAACCAAAAATAGTGCAAAATGTTAAGGAATTGACTCAAATAGAATTAAGGAGACAGGGAATACAAGTAGTGAGTCCTAATTGAATCAGATAGGTGAAAACCGAATCGAAGTACTTGAAGACAAAACTGGTCTTTAACTAAAAAAAGCAGTGAAAATGGAGAAAAAGCTGGTAGAAAATATAAGGTATTAAAGAGGCAACAGCAAGAGGAAATCTCTAAGAATCACAGTGATAGCCAACAAAGGGGAGGAAAAAAGACAAGGGGGCAACGGGAGGAAGACATCCTTGCTCTTTCTTGTGTTTCTCTTTGTATTGGGCATTGCATGATCACCCGCCATTTTAGTAAGGTGGCCATCGCCATGTTTCCCTATTTGCAGTGGTTTAGGGTCACTGATGTTCAGTTGACAGGATACAGTGTACAGTGTTTCATTATTCTATGTAATGTTCACTTAGAAGTCAACCAATTCTGTGACTACACTGATTCCACCAATGAGTGAAAAATGAGAAATGAACTGCTGTTGAATGAATCTTCTTTGTTTGAAGTCCTAATATGGCGAGCAAAGTACTTACTGATTAGAAGGGGAACATTCCAGTTTGAATGGAGGGAAATGGAGACGGTAAAAATATCCCAGAGAAGGGGGCTGGAGCGATAGCACAGCGGGTAGGGCGTTTGCCTTGCACGCGGCCGACCCGGGCTTAGTCCCCTGCATCCCATATGGTTCCCGAGCACCACTAGGAGTGATTCCTGAGTGCAGAGCCAGGAGTAAATAAACCCTGATGGTCATTTACCCCCCAAAAAAAAAAGCAAAAAAAGAAATTCCAGAGAATCCTTGAATGTAATCCTTTAATTAGTCTTCTGCTTTTGGGGCCAGGAGTGTCAGGATGGAGGCCCCTTAGCACAGTGCTGGTGAAATTTGTGAGTGTGTGTGTGGTTGGGTGCACTGTGGCGCATCAGACTCCTGGGCCCAAGTATAGATGAGTGAAATCAGAAGCCGAGGAATTCAAGGTCAATTGCTGTTCACAGCAATCCAGCTTGCACAGCACTAGGACAGACCGAGCACAGGCCTTGGCAATGAGAGAGCCTCTCCAGAATGTAGTGGGGGCCAGGGCTGTTGCCTTAGTGGAAAGCGACTAGTGAACAACTGTTGTTTCCCAGGCCTAGCAGGGCGCTGAATTCAAAGGCCTTTTCCCCATCCTCTGGTTCGATGTTCACAGCAGGTCAGCAAGAGGTAATATCTCTGCTTAGTCCCAGATGAACATGTGGGCTGTAAGACTGTGTGCTTCGCCTGATACTGAAGATGGCGTCAGCACACTAGTTGATCTCTCTCCAAATGTGGCTGTTGCTTCCCTTTCTGGCAGTCTGCACCTGCCCTAGGGGTGCAGACCAGTTGGGGTGAAATCTCTGGGGGTTCCATATAGACCACATGATTGTGAGGGGCACAAAACCATGTTACATACCCTTGCATGCTTCCAGGGGAGGTCTTTTGGGAGCAGCTTTAGGCCTTTTTATTGGTGTTTCACGCCTTCCCCTGACGTTGAGAGTGGCTAAGACGAGGACTGCCATACCAGCCATCCAGATGAAGAACAGGCACTTCGGCTTGAAAGCTGACCCGTCAGCCTCATTGTCCTACTCCTGAGAGCACAGCGAAGCTCCTCCTCAGTGGGCTGGAGGAAATAAACATTTGATTAGAAAGTGAGGCGCGAGAGAGGAAAGCGTGCTCACTTACAGCCCAGGGAGTTTATATAAATATTTTCAGGAAGGGTTTTATATAAATATGTTCAGGATGCCTCACAAAGACTGCCCATATAGTCCCTGCATCTGTTCAAGAAGGATGTGTTATGGAGGATTGAAATGTTCCTATTAATATTTCTTATCTGAGAGACACAGAGGTGTCTGCCGAATTTACCAATTGTAATATGAAAACTGATCTCCTAGAGTCTTTTTTTAAAATATTTTGCTACCTCTTCACTTGAGTTATATTTCACTTCTCCACTATAGGCCAGTGGACAGCAGAGGAAGAAGCATAATCAGTATGCGAGTAATAGCAAATATAAAAACTCATTTGGAAGCAATCAATTCTGATCTTATGTTATATATTATATCATACTATTTAAGGTTCAAAGTGCTGAAGTTATTAAACTGACTGTAGTTTTCTGTCGACCAGAAGAATTAAGAAAATGTCTTTTTCTATCTTCTTTGAAGCACTTTTTAGCCCATTCAGGAGAGAATGTTCACTTTTCCAGCAGAGGAGAGCCAAGAAAATGTACGTCCTAAATGAAAATTTTAATTATACCATATACCAATCAGCAGAAAAAAGAACATAAAAGCCATTCTTGTGTGTATTTATGACCCAGATTTATAATCAACAACTTTTTGCAATGTTTTCTTCCAATATCTTTCTCTTTCAGGGAACGCTTCTTGGGTGATGACATTGTGACCCATCCATGCCAACCCTTACCCATGCACCTTCCTGCCATCCCTCCTTATGCATTCGCCAGGGTGTCTGATTTCCCGAGTCCTTTGCTGTTTTGAGAATGAGGCTGTGTGGTTAGGGGGTGGCTCCCCTGGTAAGAGGAACAGGCCTTGCACATGCCGGGGCCCCAGCTCAAACCCAGTGTCCCAGGCTCCCCCACCCACAGCACTGCCGGCTGTGCCCTGCAGACCCCGGGGTACGATCTGGGTGATGCTGGTAGTCCGTGGCACCATGAGGACAGAGGAGCTGGTGGTCTATGGCACTGAGTCGCCATGCCCAGTTGGCTGAGTATCTCCAGGAATGGCCCCCTGAGCTCTGTGTGCGAGTACCCTCTTCCCCCAATAACAGGAAAAGACCCAGAAAAGTAGCATTTATTTTGGCTTGGGTTGGGGCCCACATCTAGTGATGCTCAGGGAACCATGTGGTGCGGGGCTTGAAACTGGGTCTCTCTTTGCAAAGCAGGTGTTCAGTCCATGCAGTTCTCTCCTGCCCGGTGCAGACTGGTAAGTGAGGTTTTCTTCATCATTCTACTCCTATGGAGTAGTATACATCTTGAGGCAGATGTAGAGTGGTACAAATGCTATTTTCCGTGAGTGGAATAGTTCAAGAGGCTGAAATGAGGAAAAGAACACTGACTAAAGTAGACGTTAGGGCGCTGGCACCCCTGCCTGCTGCTTTCTCCCTCTCCTTGGGGTGGTGGCGCTCTTCCCGTGTTTGTGAGGAGCTGATCGGACAGAGTGTGTGAGGCCCATAAGGCAACCACAAGCATTAAAAAGTAGTAGCTATTAATTCCATTTAATCTCCTTGCTCAGACTAGGGGTGACTTGGTATTCACATGCTATTTGCCTAACATTTCCAATAGCCGTCATCCTCTTTCAGGGTTATTGCTTCTCTGGCTGGCAGTGGTCTCAAATCTTATTCTCCAAGCCGAAAATGGCAGAGTCCCTCTGTCTGCAGATGAGCAGATAGATGTGGCTAAAAGAAAATAATAAAAGCAAGAAGTAGTGGCCTGCCTTCTTTCTATCTCCAGGAGTCGCACAGTGGAGGAGCTAGAATGCTACCTTGGCATGTGCTGATTCGGGATGTTCACTTAAAAATTATGTCAAGCTTTTATTTCGATTTTTGTACCAACCTTGGCAGTCTTTCACTCTCTTTTGTATCCTCTCCCATTGGAACTGTCTCCATATTACGGCTTTAAAGATCAGGAACTTTAAAGATCACAGGTCGTGCAAGCATGTATTTCGCTCTACTGTTGTTGAGCAACATGGAATTCCATTTTTGGAGGTGAAAGCTGGTGAAAGGTCAGTTGTTTCAATGGTTGAACAGTGAAATGCCAGAGTTTTTTGGAGCTACTAGGTCCCATCACTGTCCTGTCTTGGTTTCACTGCCCATATGCCCAGGAGAGCGTCTGTAAGTGGAACATGGAGATGTACAGGGTCACTGAGATCTCTAGAGCTGTTCTAGAATCATTCAGGCAGAAGTGAGTGGCCACATGATCATATGGTCACGCTGAAATGAAGGGTTGGGCCCTGGAGGTGTTGGTGTAGGCAGTGAGGAGTCAGGGAGGCTTTATGCTGGCAGCACAACAAGATGGGCAGGCGCCCTGCCTGGCCCAAATTCAAGAGGACTTGAAACCTGCACTCACCCCTGACTCCCAAGATTCATACAGGATCATATCTCTTCTGTCTTAGCAACATCCTCTGTGCTCCATATGACTTGCTGTCCATCGCCAAGTCAGCTGGCACCCTCTGCCACATGCCACAGGGCACCCCTCAGCCTCTGCTGGGTGCCAGCCCATGGGGAAAGTTTCAGCCAAGGTGACACAGGGATCAGGGGAGAATCCAGGCTGTCCCTCCTGTCTCCTGACAGGGTCTTCTCCCTGTCCTTGGAGACCCTCTAATCCACACCAGTGAAAAATTTTATCTTCATTCCAGGGAATTAGAAAACTGCACAGGTAGAAACTCAGTCACTCAACTTTCCCTTCACTAGGATTCATCGCTAATATACTGGTCAGTTTCCTCTGGGCTTTAAAGCACATGAAATGATTCAACATAAAGTCAGGGAAAAAACACATAGCCTGGGGAACGTAGTGGCCAATCAGTTGAATTTAGCTTTGGTCTTGCCTCATAAGATCTCATATGTGGCATCATAGTGCAAAGCCAGAGGAAAGAAAAGTGTCCAGGACAGCAGGCCCCTAGACTTGGACCACAAAAATGTGCTTCCAGCAGACAGTTGGAGGGAGGGACAAGGAAGATCAGAAGAGACCATGGGACAGAGGGGAGTAGGGTCCTGGTGGGGCAGCGACTTTTCCCACCAAAAACATTAATAGCACTATTGCAAATCATAAGACCTCAGTAATAAGTAAGTAAGTAAGTAAGTAAATAAATAAATAACTAGATAAATAAATAAATAAATAAATAATGGAAACCATGAGCGATATGTCTTCACTAACATTGTAAACCATAAGTAAAATGTATTATTATTATATACTACTTCAGTATCTTGAATTATTAACACATATGTCCATAAGACAATGTATTCTGTATCCTGGTTTCTTAAATATATAGGGTTGCATAACTGTTCAGAAATTAGCTTTAAAATTAATTAATTTGTATGGCTTTCTATAATACAATTTTTTTTTATTTGTATACCCTTTAAATTTTTGTTTGTTTTGGGGCATAGCCAGCAATGCACAGGGGTTACTCTTGGTTCTTTGCTGGGCATTGCTCCTGGCAGGATTTGGGGAGCCAGCTGGAACCCTGACCTTCTGCAGGCAAAAGCCATGCTCAGCCCTTTCAGCTGTGTCTCTGGCCGTGGATACCTAGAGTTGCATATAAATTTTCTGGCAAAAAGCAGTGAGTAGTGGAAGAGTTTAAGAAGCCTGCTCTCTGTCAGATACAAACCACTCAGGACTGTCAGTGCTAGTGTATGAATTTTCTTTTATACACAACAGCTTACATTTTATAGTCCTATTATTTTTCCATTAATAACTAAGAACCCTATTAAAGCATTTGTCTTGTTTGCAGCCATCCCTGGTGTGATCCCCAGGACAGCATAGGGTCCCCTGAACACTGACAGGGGTTGCTTTGGAGCACAGATTAGGGAATAGCCCCAGAAGACCACTGGGCATGACCCTGCTAGCCCCCAAATAAATGAATAAGTAAAGCCAGATACTGTTGTATCAAACGATTTCCCACCATGTAGCTGGCCAGTTCTCTGTTGAAAGTGGTAAAGTGGGGCCTGGCCGAGACCTGTCACAGGTGTGTACTGGAGGTTCCCCAGCGCCCTAGTGACCCTGATGGTCCCCAGCGCTGTATCCTCGGGCCTGAGCACTGAGCCAAGTATCACAAGTGGCCCCTTGGTCCCTTGGGCACTGCTTGGGAGGCTCCCCACCCAATATTTATTATATTAAAGAACACGGACAGAGATTTCAGGTTCAGATTCCAGCATAATAGTTGTGTGGGTTTGGGCACGCCCTCTGTGCCTCAGTTTCTTCATCTTTGAATAGAAATGAGAAGTCTACTGCTGTGGTGCGAAAGCCACGGCAGGATCCAAATTTTAGAGTCATACTAGTGGAATCAGCTACATCTGGTGCTGGAGGGTGAGAGCTACGGCACAAAAAGCTCTGAGTCTGGCTTTTGTGGAGAGACCAAGGCCCTATCTCAGCACCACCAAGTGCCCCCCCACCCCAAACAAACAAAAATGAAGAGTGGAGGAACGGAATGTGTAAGCTCCAGCCCAGGGCCCTACCACCACCTCCCTCTTTGGGGTGTCTTCTGCGTCTGAACTTATCAAAGAAAATTTATTCCTTTATTGGCTTTGTCTTTGAAAGGGACCAGAGTCCCAGAGGTGCTAGAACAGGGCCTGAGTGTCGAGTCTGGGCCATGCAGACATTGCTTTCAACATAACATTTGCAAAACTCAGACTGCCCCACCAAACCTTTGGGGAGATTTGAAATTATCACAGCATTTATTCAAGGGCGTAAGTAACGTTTACAAAGGAGTCACTGTTGCTGTCCATGGAGCAAACATTAGCATTTCTTTGCTGGTTGAGATCTTTAGCTTTGGTTAAGGAGGGGGCAGTGCTTAGAACCAGGAGCTGGTCAGCATTGCTTGTAAAAAGGTGCTCCAGAGACTGAGGCTTTGTGGGGGGCCTGTGGAAGCAGCACTGGCATTTGTAAATCGGAGCATGGCTCTGTTCTAATCACTCCATAGAGTTATTGATACGGATGCCATGCAGTTTTCACCTGTTACAGGATTATTCATGATGAAAACAATTAAGAATGGGAGCAGAACATCTCCCCTAACTCCTGCCTGATGTAGTACACAGCTATCCACAGTTGAGGGGCAAAAACCCTTCCGGGCCTCAGCCGTGGGCCTCCTGACTTAGAGCAGTCCTACAGCCTCTACATGCTTCCTGTGTCTACTCAGCTACTGTCACTCGCAGGCTCATTAGCAGCGTCTTGGGCCCTAGCAGGGCAGTATCTTGGGCCCTAGGAGTCCAGCAGGGAGCCAGAGATGAGGACTGGGAAATGGCCATCACCCCGAATCCTGCGACCTGTTCTGTAGCAGCTGCGGCTTACTCAGTTCCTGGTTTACCCGGTAGGGAGCTTTTGTCTACCTCTACATCTGGAGGCTGTGTGGGTCTCCTGTTTAGCTTGGAAGAGCAGGGAGCTTGCTGGTCTTGTATTGGCTTGGCTGCAGCGTGGACGCCATCGCTGGGCCCTCTCCAGACTGCTCAGCCCTGACTCTGGGCAGGGGTCATCTGACAACCAGTGCGCCTTCTCCAGCTTTTCTGCTCACTATCCCATTTGGCCTGAGAAATTTTTACATGATCTAGATATACAAAATTGGTATTGACACCAAGCATTTACTGATAATAAATCATCAAGAAATGCATTTTATCTTTTTACATATATTTATCATCACTGTATCACTGTCACTGTCTTCCTGTTCATCATCGATTTGCTTGAGCGGGCCCCAGTAACATCTCCATATGTCCTGTCTCATGCTAGTAGAGCCCAAGGGCATCTGCTTGCTCCAGGAACATAAAGAGCCTCAATCCATTCCGAAAGAGGTCTATAATTGTTACTGGTATTTGGCATATCAAATACAACACGGGTAGCTTGCCAGGCTCTGCCGTGCAGGTAGCATACTCTTGTAGTCATATTTATCATATAAATTTAAATTGGATGCACCATAATTTCCTATGCTGTTGGAGACAAGTATCATGCTTCTGTTTCCACACCACACTTGCCAGTGTGCTTCCCTCCACTGTGTCTCAGGGTGCCTGCACCCACCCTCATGACCTCTGTACCCAGTAAGGCCCCCTGCTGCAAACCTGCTCCCATATTCTGCTGTTGTCTTTCATCGCTTGTTATTACCATAATTTCTTTTAGTCCCACCTATGAGGGAAATTATATCTACAGAAGTTATTTCAGAAAAAATTTTAATTTTTTATTAATACCCTGTGACTTACAGAGTTATTCATAATAGAGTTTCAGGCATACAGTGTTCCTACACCAATCCCAAATGTCAGCTTCTTCCACCAGTGTTCCCAGGCTCCCTCACAACCCCCAGTCTGCCTCTCGACAGGCACATTCTAAAGTTTGCTTGTTGTGGCTTGGATCTCCTCACACTTTCAGTGTCGTTGGCTCTGTGGGTTAAAGTATGTAGCTATGCCCTACAGCTGCGTCATCAGTGTGTCTGAGCCCCTGCCCCCTTCCCTTGCAATATCCCACCCACCTCCTCTTACTTCCACCCCAATTTCTTTCCTTTTCTGTCCTCGTTGTTCTATAATCTAGGGTCCAGGATAAGCTAGATACCCCTTTTGATATCTTGCGTTCCCTTGTGCTGTTATTCTGTATACCACAGATAAGTGAGATCTTTGCTAATTGCCTCTCTGCTTCTAACTTTTCTTAATATGGGATCCTCCAGGTCCATCCATGTTGCAGAAAATTGCATGATTTCATTCTTCCTTGAAGCTGCTTAGTATGTGTGTGTGTGTGTGTGTGTGTGTGTGTGTGTGTGTGTGTGTGACTCCTCTGACATTGGGTTGATTCCATATCCTGGCTATTGTGCTAAGTACTACAGTGAGCAATAGTGTGTACATGTCCTTCTGAAAGAATGTTTTCGTGTCCTGGGGTAGATAAAAAGAGGTGAAATTGCTGGGTCCTATGGCGGCTCTATTCTTTTCTGAGAAATCTCCTTGCTGTGACCAGAGGAATTGAGCTAGATAGCATTTCAAACATAGGGCAGTGATTTTTAGATATTTCTCATGGCCCAACATATTCAGTTATGCCGCCCAGGACAGGGACATGCGCTACAGTTTAAAACCTGATAAAAACCGCAGAGCAGAATGAGAATAATGTGCTCCTGAAACTTATATAATGTAACTGATGTGCCTAGTGTAATTTGATTTCTAAAAAAGGGGAGGTAAGTAGAAAAACCACCCCCATGGCTGGTGATTCCGTTCACTTTTGTTAAGTGCATTGTAGGCACAGGAATTCTGAGAGGTAGAGAGTGAGGAATTTCCAGGAATGAGTCAGGTCTTGTTAGCTTGATCGAGAATGCTGGACTGGTTCAAAACCCTAAATGTCTTCAGCTGGGTAGAAAAAATTGCAAATATCTTTATAAACTTGACAACTGATTTCATCAAGCATGAAGACTTAAGAAACAAAAACAAAACACAAACAAACCAGATTTAGCTTTAAGGGAAATATATTCCTAAGGCAATTTTAGTTGGGTTTTTATGGTACTTCTTTGACTACTGAGTCAACATACCAAACAGTGTTTCTGTTGATTCTTTTATTCAGTAAGTTTCAACTCTACTTCTTCAAGATGTAGGAAGCCCAAACTCTCCAGAATTTACACATAGCAGGACACAGCCTTTTCTGACCCTTTAAGAGTGGTTTTGGAGGGGTTGGAGTCATAGTTCAGCAGGTAGGGCATTTGCCTTGCATGCAGCCAACCCGAATTTGATCCTCAGCATACCATATGTTTTCTTGAGCACCACCAGGAGTAACCCCTGAGCATTGCCGGGTGTAACCTAAAAGAAAAAATGTTGTTTTGGAAAGAATTATGTATTTTTAAATGTAACTCAACTAATGTATCTTGTTTGGGCTCACACCTGAAGGAGCTCAGGGAAGCATGGAGGATGAGGTGGTGCTAGGGATTGGATTTGGGTCTCCCACTTTTATAACAAGTTCTTAGTCCACTGAGCTGTTCTGTTGCCCTGTTTTTGTTTACAGGTAGAAAAACTGCCTCAAATTCAGCACTTTCAGTATGTGGTATTTTTATTGTGTACATGTATATTCCAAAACAGTGTCATCCCCTGCACCACCAGGATTGACAATTTTATATTTTACTTGACTTCATTTTAATATTTTAGTCACCTTGATGTATAATACTATTAATAATTCCATTTCCTGCATCCCAACCTCACTTTTCTACCAGTGATAACTTTTCCTCCATCATTGTCTGTGCGTTCCCCCAAATCTGTCCTTCTGTCCCCCATCTCTGCTGGGTACTTTAAGTTCTTTAGACCAGTTCTCAGGTTCCATTAGCCCTGGCCATTTGTTATTGCCTTCCTGTATTTCTTTATACTACTCATACGAGAGATCCTTCTGCATCTGTTCCTCTCCCTAACTTCATTCAGTATGCTCCAGTTCAGCCACATAGTAACAAATTGCATGGTTTTGTTTTTTTCTTTCAGCTGCATAGTATTTTTTTAATTTTTTTTTTATTATACGACCATGAGATAAACAGTTACACAAGTGTTCATATTTGGGTTTCAGTCATACAGTGTCCCAGCACCCATCCCTCCACCAGTGCCCATTCCCACCACCGATGTCCCATGATTCCCTCCCACCTCCCGGCCTGCATCTAATGCAGATAATTTTCACTTATCTCTCTGTCTCTGCCTCTGTCTCTGTCTATCTCTGTCTCTCTGTCTCTCTCTCTCTCTCTCCCTTCTCTTACATATTGTGGATTGCAGTAAATACATTTAGAGGTTATCATGTATATCCTTTGCCTACTTTCAGTGCTCAGTTCTACGCTGGTGTCATTATTTATTATAATTATTAGCACAGTTTTCTTTTCTATTTATTACCTAACCTCTCATTCCCACACATTTGCAGTAGGTTCTACCCACTGATGAGACCTCCTGATCCATATTTTGTCTGGCATTGGAGATTGGTATCATGTAATATTTTTATATCCCGCAAATAAATGCAGTCATTCTATATCTGTCCTTTTCCCTCTGGCTAATTTCAATAAGCATGATCCTCTGCATGTCCATGCATTTATAGGCAAATTTTATAACTTCGTTTTTCCTAACAGCTGCATAGTATTACATTGTGTAGGTGTAGCACAGTTTCTTTATCCAGTCATCAGTTCTCGGGCACTCTGGTTGTTTCCAGATTCTGGCTATTGTGAATAGTGCTGCTATGAAAATAAAGGTGCAGATGGTGTTTTCGCTGTGTGTGTTTTGACTTCCCAGGGTATATTCCCAAGAGTGGTATGGCCACTCTTGGTGTGGTCAAATGGGAGCTTTATTTCTAGTTTTTGGAGGTATGTCCATATTGTTTAAAAAGGCTATACCAGTTGACATTCCCACCAACAGTGGGTGAGAGTCCCTTTCTTCCCACGTCCACGCCAACACTTGTTGTCCTTGCTCTTTGGGAGATGTGCCAGTCTCTATGGTGTGAGATAATATCTCATTCTTGCTTTGATTGTATCTCTCTGATTATTAATATTGATGAACACTTTCAGTGTCTTTTGACCATTCATATTTCTTCCTTGTTGAAGTTTCTGTTCATTTCTTCTCCCGTTTTTTGATGGGGTTGACTATTTCCTTCTTGTAAAGTTCTATGAGTGCCTGATATTTCCTGGATATTAACCCCTTATGAGATGAATATTGGGTGAATATTCTTTACTATTCTGTGACTGTCTTTGTTTCTTGGTGACTGTTTCTTTTAAGGTGAAGAAGCTTTTTAGTTTTAATGTAGTACCATATGTTTATTTATCTTGGCGTTCAGTTGCTTTGTTAGTGGTGTTTCATCTTTGAAGATGCCTTTAGCTTCAGTGTCGTAGAGGGTTCTTTCTATATTTTCTTCGACACACTTTATGGATACAGGTCTGATATTGATCTGATTTTTGTACATGGTCTTAAGACAGAAGTCCAAATTCATTTTTTTACATGTAGCTTCCCAGTTTTCCCAGCACCACTCGTTGAAGAGGCTTTCCTTGCTCCATTTTGTACTTTTTGCTACTTTATCAAAGATGAAATGATCATGTATTTGAGAATGGATGTCAAGATACTCAACTCTATTCCATAGGTCTACAGGTCTGTTTTTACTCCAATACCATGCTGTTTTAATTACTACTGCTTTGTAGTACAGTTTAAAGTTGGGAAAGGTGATGCCTCCCATCTTCTTTTTTCCCAAGAATTGCTTTAGCTATCTGTGGGGGTTTATTATTCCATACAGATTTCAGGAGTGTTTGGTCAATTTCTTTGAAGAATGTCAAGGGTATCCTTATAGGGACCACATTGAATCTGTAC